>OU426860.1:3067052-3082052 GCA_911387685.1 Dolichovespula media
GGAGAGAGAGAGGGAGAGAAAAGGTCATCCTCGTAGTTGTGTTTCGATTAAGTCGACCTAAACTGTCATCAATTTAAATGCTGATGAGAGCCGGCCTGCCATCGTTAAACTCGCACGTTTTCACGCCATCTATATGGATATTTGTTCCTTGCTGGGTAGTATCACGGCTGTGTTCACGTCGGCGCCATGCATCCTGTGCTTAATTAAATCAGTTGGGAATTCGTGGTATTTATTGAGATTTCATGTAAATTCGATCTCGAAGTAGCCCGACGACGCCTTCTCTCTTTTGGTACGTGCGACTTTCGAACGTCTCGCCAATTAGCCGAGACTTTCATCTTTCTCTCTCTCTCTCTCTCTCTCTCTCTGGTTCTTCTTCTCGAGTTTACATACTTTACTCCGACATCATTCCAGTTCGATGAAGTGTTAACTACGGCGTAAACACCTGCGTGATTTCGTTAACGAGATGCTAACGCGTCGATACTTACCACACGACTCGTTCTTACGAATTTAACGTTCACAGGCTACACCTACATATGAGATAGCTGTCGTTATTAATGAATAATTCTTGTTGATAATTACGGATATGAGAATTCCGTCGTATTAACGATCGAATTCGCATAAGTTTGATATCATAACACGATCTTTTTATATAACTACTTATATTTAAGTATTTTTTTTTTCTCATTTCTATTTATATCTATACATATTAATATAGGTTGAATATTATCAAACGTGTTATCTCTAGAGATCGTCGTTTACGTATGTATTTATTATAATGTTTTTTTTTTTTCCTTTTTTTTTTTTTTTTTCGATGGAATGAAATATACTTGTATTTTTTCTTTTTTTTTCTTTTTTTTTTTTTTTTTTTTTTTCGAACGTTTTCGAGGAATAAAGAGATCGGAGATAAATGTTCTATACTGTCGACGGATTTTGTTCGAACGAAACTTGGCGAGATTTTCGTTTCGTGTGCGAAATAAAAACTGGAGAGACAAAGAGTCCGGTTGGAAAAAAAGCACGTGCAAAACGAGTTCCGAATTAATCCGGGACGCGAGAAATAATAAACAAAAGAGAACCGGCGAAACTTAAACCAAACAGGCCGATTGGATATTGGATATCGTCAGTGAATTCGAAATCGAATTGGCGGGTCGATAACTCTCTCTCTCTCTCTCTCTCTCTCCCTCTCTCTCTCTCTCTGTCTCTCTCTCTCTCTCTCTCTCTGTCTGTCTGTCTCTCTCTCTCTCTCTCTCTCTCTCTCTCTCTATGGCTCTAGAGTGATTCGATTATTACGACTCCGCGTAATATGCCGACGGTGGCTTTGCTTTTTCTGTTCTATCCCTCTCCACTCTTTATTCTCACTTGCTTATTTGGAATAAGGAAAAAAGAAAAAAAAAAGAAAACATAAAAAAAAACAAAACGAAATTATGTATATTCGACCCCAGACTAATTTCGTACTTTCTGTCTTCCTTTTGGCTCTGACGAAAGATTAATTCCTTCATTCTTTCGATATAATATTACTTCCCGTTGAACGTGTAAAACGCATAGGCTCAAATTCTTGAAATAACGCTCGTAGTTTTCTATCAAATTACAAAAGGCAAATATTGACTTATTTCGTTATTAAAGAAATTACTAATAAAGAAAACGATATAGAAAAAGAATATATATATCAACTTGTATATTACTTCGTAAAATGAAATAATAAAAAGTGTTTTTAAAATAAAAACTTAATCATTTTTCGAAGACGTAAAAATTTTGAGAATCCAATATTGAGAGAGCTACATCAAGTTTGTAAATAGATCTTTTAAACGGAATTGCCGTTAGGGAATCGATAAGATCAGAACGGAGAAACGAATAGAGAGGAGTTTTACCCTCGAGGGGGTAGCATCCCTTGTTTCTTTACATATGGCGCTTAGTACGGGCTATAACCATTGATAATCGGCCAATAGGAACGACCCCACGTGTATCGTCG
This sequence comes from Dolichovespula media, assembly GCA_911387685.1. Taxonomy (NCBI): domain Eukaryota; kingdom Metazoa; phylum Arthropoda; class Insecta; order Hymenoptera; family Vespidae; genus Dolichovespula; species Dolichovespula media. The sequence continues at coordinate 3,069,019 of OU426860.1, forward strand.
CTCCATTGGCGCTATCATCGGGTCCCATAGATTCGTAGGCAGCATGACAAATAACTCTCACAATGGACCATCGTTTCTCTCTCTCTCTCTCTCTCCCCTTTACTCCTTCTCTTTCCCTCTCTCTCCTCTCTCTCTCTCTCTCTCTCTCTCTCTCTCTCTCTCAATCTTCGTCGTCGAGTTCATCCCTTCCTATGTTCGTGTTATACACGACCAGATCGGTTCCGGCAATTTTACATTCACGTCAGAGCACCGCTGATTTATTATAATGTTTGGCGCTCGTTCTCACCCCTCCTTCTCCTCTCTCCTCTCGTCACTCACTCTGTCTCTCTCTCTCTCTCTCTCTCTCTCTCTCTCTCTCTCTCTTTCTTTCTTTCTCTTGTTTTTCTCCCTTTTCGTTTCTTTCCGCCCCACTCTCGACCCATTTCTCCCCTCTTTCACCACTACGACAATCACACTACTGTTACCGAATGGCGAATGTGCTTTTACCTCTTCGAATCGTTTTATATTCAAACCACAGAACATTAAGTCGTATTCATTTCTTTTTTTTGCAATCGCTAAATAAATGGCCATTAACATTTATGTCAAACATTATGACAAGGTTTGTTTCAAATTTGTCAATTTCTCATCAGCTTATTTTTACCAAGTAAATATATTTATATAACTTCTATACATTGTAATTCACTTTAGGTAAATAAAAAAGGAAAGAAAGAAGGTTCATTGATTCCCAATGCAACTTCATCGAGGTTTATCCCTCGATCGATGGGAGGAGGGTCAGTTTTTCGATACCTACCTCGTTCAAACAGGGAGAAGAAAAGAAAGATATATATATATATATATATATATATATATATATATATATATATATATATATATAGATGGAGAAGAGGGATAAGCTATAGTATTTTTCGAAGGCGATTTGCCGTAAAGATTTTTATCCCCGTATCGGGTAGAGAGTGGTACCAAACAGAAAATAGAATTGTCACCAATTTCGAGGTCTTCGAATCGCCGGCTCTTTCAATTCCCACAACACGGAAAGGAAGGAAGTAAGGAGGAAGAGGCGAATGAGAGGAGAAGAGAGGTCAAAGGAGACGACTTTCGAAAAAAGGATCTCGAAGGTGATCCTAGAGAAGATGTCCGCTTGGGGAGACATTCAATCGTTTGACGGCATACGGTCTTCCAAGATGGCGGACGATGGAGCTCCTTTTTCCTCTTTCTCTTCAACTACTCTCTTCTAATCGCGGGCCTTCGGCCACCCGGACAAGTGACTTTGCAGATTTATGGATTCCTGGGGACGTCCACCAGTGAAATTGTCTTGTTTATCGAGATCGCTTCTCGAACTATTCCACACGGAATTTGGCCGATCGATTTTTCGATTTATACCGACCGGCCCCTCCCCCCCACCTCTCAATCCATTCATCCATTGCTTTCTTTCTTTCCTCTTTTTGTCTTTTTTCTTTTTTTTTTTTTGACACGATGAAAAGAAACGACGACGAGTTGTCAGAAAAGTCAGCGAGATACATACATACATACAAGTTTACTTTTATAAAATTCGTTTCGTCATACAAGATCATAAGTATCTGAAGCTACTGAATTTTTCCGACTATCTCTCTCGATCAAGACTACGTTGCAGTGTTTGATTTATCCAGAACGATTCTATCTATCTCCACTCATGGAGGTGAGCTGTGAGAATAAAAATCTTTACGTTAGATCGAGTCTTGGAAATTGACTTGGATGTGTCTCTATTTCTCTGTCTCTGTCTCTTTCTCTCTCTCTCTCTCTCTCTCTCTCTCTTTCTTTCTTTTTCTTTCCAAGCTCCGTTGATTTGCTTCGCAACACCATTTAGCTCCCTACTCGACTGATATATCCTTTTCTCTATAGAAAATAAAAGAAATGATCGTCGAAAGTCGTAAAATTAATATTAGATAATAACTCCGTTGTTATTCGGTTTCCAACCGAGCAGTGACAATTTGATTTGAGGTATTTTGTAATTACTTTTATTGTTACGAACGTTTAACGTCTCGGAGATAAATAGATTGTTATAAATCAATCTTTTTTTTTTCCTTTTTCTTTGCACGTATCATTTTCTTGCTTCTCTCTCTCTCTCTCTCTCTCTCTCTCTCTCTATCTATCTATCCATCTATCTATCTTTCTCTTCAACGTCGTCGATTGCGTTTTTAACGCCGATGCAAGTAACTCGGAATGTAAATGACAGAACAAAGTCCGTTGCAATATACCAATTCTCTTTCTTGGATTTAAAGTCAAGCAGAGCTGTGCCTCGAGTGGCTCGTTTCGATATCCCGATGTTGTGCGTGAGACATAAAATTTTATCTCTCTAAACGTTCGTCTTTCGTTAAGAACGACGATAAAAGCTGTGAGAGTGCTCGCTCGTTCCGTCCTCTTTAGACGAGAATGGAAAGAAAAGGAAAGAAAGCAAAAAAATAAAGAGGATGAGAGAGGGAGACAGAGAGAGAGAGAGAGAGAGAGAGAGAGAGAGAACAAAACGGTGAGAACAGTATCGGCCGATTTTATTTCCTTCTCCTTGGCACGTTATGAGTTCAAGGGAATTTTTGGATAAATTTTTTTTAGTTCCGCCTTTCTTTTTTCTTTCTCTTTTTCCTTCGATACTTTCCTCCATATCTTCTGACCTTTCGAACGATTTTATGAATGCAAATAATATTTATTCTGAATTACCTGTATATTATACTATATACTAACGTAAATACAATATTCCACAAGCAGAATTTCTATTTTGACCATTTTGCCTAGCTATTAATCGATTGATAAATAATGTTAAAAAATGTTTCAATTTATAATATAGTTAAATTTATCTATCATCTCAAAACTCACGTGAGATTATTTTTGATAAGAAATTGTGTTTCTATATATATATATATATATATATATATATATATATATATATATATATATATATACTACAACTCAAAATTCTTTAATAAGTTTGATGGTTGAAAACTTCTTTTTTTTTTGTTTTTTACAAGGAACTGTTGTCATTCCCCTATCGGTCACATCCGGCGTGAGGATTCGAAGGATCAAAAAGAGGAAAAGAGAAAGAGAAAGAGAGAGAGAGAGAGAGGGGGGGGTTCTAGAAGAGTCGGGTTCTAAAAAGGCCGTTAGTCGATGCTCGCGCTCGCCATCAGAGATTCTAGACGGTTTTTGCCCGGTTAGCAGAGAAACCGCGAGCACGGTCAGAGCCCCGCGCAGACTGCATTATTTTATTAGAATGAATTATTCAAGCGCGTCACTTACACGGTATGCATAAGTCGCGCTCTTTCATCAATTCCTCCGCTCGCGGCACTCCGTCGTTTCGTTTACCTTTTCTTTCCTTCTCTCTCTCTCTCTCTCTCTCTCTCTCTCTCTCTCTCTCTCTCCCTCTTTCTCTCTCTATCTATGTATCTATCTATTTCTTTCTCCCTTGGTTTCGTCTCGTCGAACCGTTTCACTCGCTCGTGGCTCCTGCATGTCGCCGTTACTACTGGCGTGCTATGAAAAGAAACTCTAACGGGGGACCACCTATATAAAGAAACTTTCTTTCTATATATACATTATATCCAACTATACTATACCATGATTCCAATTAATAATAACGTCTAATTATTTATACAAAATATAATTATATAATGCTCGTATCTCTAACACTCATAGTTTTTCATACTTATACTAAACTAAATCGTTTGATATACTTGTTATATATATATATATATATATATATATATATATATATATATATCTTTATATGAAGGCATTTAGAAACGAGGCGTTCGATTTCGACGTAAGAATTTGGGATCGTACTTTTTTCTCAAAGAACGCACCAGCGGTAACAGAATCGCAGCAGTGCGGACGCACCACCTGTGGCAAGGATCACTCGCATTCCATCGGATCTTAGATCCAACTCGGTTGCACGGGCACGACGGTGATAATTCTCGGCACGATCGCACCGGTGAATTCGCGAAAGCGACGGAAACGCATGACAAAAATGTCCCTCTCTATCTCTCTCTCTCTCTCTCTCTCTCTCTCTCTCTCTCTCTTTCTCTTCCACTAGTCTCTCATTTACTAGCTCTCTCTCTCTCCCTCTCCCTCTCTCCCTCTCTCTCTTTCTCTCTATCTATCTATCTATCTATCTCCTTCTCTCTCGAGGTTGGTTTCTCCTTCTTCTCTGCCATTCTCTCGTCTTCGTTTCTTTCTCTCTCTCTCTCTCTCTCTCTCTCTCTCTCTCTCTCTCTCTCTCTCTCCGTTTTATCGTCCGCCGTCCTCTCCTTTGGTCCCACGATTCGCCGAGCTACTCGAAGGCCCTCCGACGCGTTTCTACCGCTTCTGTTACTGCTGCTGCTGCCTGTTGCTGCTGTTCCTGAGAGAAACGTGTCATCCCTCAACGTCAATCCAACGTTGGAGGACGCAAAACGAAGCGACGAAACGATTTGAATGCGTTCCGAGCGCGGCATTCCGAAAAGTCTCGGCCGGTTTTGTCCTTATATCTTTTTCTGCCTACTCCTTTCATTTCGCGCATCCTTACCTGCTTCAGAATCGATCTTCCAAAGGGACTACCGAGAAAGAAGGAAGGAAAGAGTAAGAAAGAGAAAAAAAGAGAGAGAGAGAGAGAGAGAGAGAGAGAGAAAGATAGACGATAGAGAAAACAAGGGAGAATAGGAGGAGAAAGGCGAGAAACGCGACGTTCTTACGTCACGCCTGAAACGAGATAATTAAAGTGACTCTCGTGAACGTGCATTGGATTTAGTGATCTTCCCCATCATATACCTATTTCTTTTCTTACGTCAATTTTTTCTTCCCCCTCTTCTCTTTCTCTTCTTTTACAAACAATTTTCGAGATCTCTCGCAAATTGCTTTTGTACGAACAGAACAGCGAAAGATCTCGATCGACGGAGATATGGAAACTAACGGAGAGGAGGAGATCCTTCCTTCGATGTTCATGGTACGAACCATGGAATACTGCGGAAAAGGATCAAAGGATATACTCTTTCTTTCTCCTTTTCTCTCTCTTACTCTCTCTCTCTCTCTCTCTCTCTCTCTCTCTCTCTCTCTCTCTTGTGCTTTCGAAGAACGTCGAGAAGACGAATGCCGTACGAATCGTGGACGTTAAAGAGCCGATGTAAACGGACGCTATTACGGGAATAGCACATGCACCGCATTCCTTTGGAGATCCAACTACTAACCCCTCCCCCCCGCCCCTACTTCTCTCTCTCTCTCTCTCTCTCTCTCTCTCTCTTTCTCTTTCTCTTTCACTCTTTCTATCTTTCTCTCTGACTGGTGAGGAAAAGAGATAAAGAGAAAGAGATAGATAGATAGATGGAAAGAGAGAGCGAGAGAGAGAGAGAGAGAGAGCGAGAGATATCTTCCTGGGACCTCTTTCGCACCTCTCCTCTCCTCTCTTTCGCACGCTCCGCTCGTTTCGTGCCACGGAAATTCCTGCTTTTGCATATCAAGGCGCCGACACCGTTTAGCCTGCCATTACGTCCGCGATGAGACCAATGCGTTCCGCTGTATCCTTAATTCTCGACTGTGAATCGAGAATAAGAAGAGACACGTTATCCCTCCGAGCGTTCTTATATTCTTAAACTCTTCTTATATGTTTATTTTTTGAACTCCTTCTCTTTCCGGTTTCTGTTTCCTCTTCTTTTTTATTCTTTTATTCTCTTTCCTTTTCCATCCTCTTCCTCGAGAATCGTACGCGTTCGACTTTCAATTAAGATATAATATATGAAAATTGGTTTGGAACATTTGAATGCGGAACTTAACGTTCGATCCGTGAAATAAGACATTTCTACGATAATATTTCGTTTGGGACGACAAGGAAAAGGGTTATCGATTAACAACTTGATTAAATTCATGGAATGAAATGACATATCTTGACAATAATAAACTCGTATCTCTAATACATTGTGCAATCTATAATCTATGTAAAAAGAGTTAACAAGGAGTATATACGTAATAATAATCTTTAGCAATATTTATTGCCATGTTTCACGGCATGTTGAAACAGCGTTTACTACGGCAGATTATTACCCGCTGCCTGCTAATGACTTACAAGGTACACGATAGTAATTAGTTAGGTACCTACCTACATACGTCGTTTCCTTAACTTTGAGGTGAATCATTTTACAATGCGCTTGAGAAATAAAATCACTATCAAATATATCGATATAGTAACGTAGCAATGAGTTAAAATAATATATTTTCGTTATCGTTATGAAATCGAAACGATAGATATAAAACTTCGGTGCAAGCAACGAAACGTGACGAGTTAAAAATTTTCAGCAGTGGCTATTTGTCCCAGGTATGGTAATGCAATTTTCCTCGAGAAAGAGAGAGAAGAAAGAAAGAGAGAGAGAGAGAGAGAGAGAGAAAAGGATTAGACGACGATTGGACGCAAGTTTGAGAGAAACAGAGCCGCGATAGCTCGTTAGCGCTGAGAAAGTGAGAAAGAGACGAGAAATAAGAGGGGAGAAAGAAAGAGAGAATGAGAAGAGAGGGAGAGGAGGGGAGGGGGGAAGAGAGAAGAAAGATATCGTGCATGTTCCGTGATGTTCGGCCGGTGCTAACGAGCGAGAGACACGCATGCACGCGTGTTTCACGCGTGAGCTTCGCTATCGTTCTTCGTCGCACAAACTCAAAGCCGAAAGCGGCGACGCCTTTTGCCTTGGCCAGATCCGCGATTAGAACTCGCATGTCGTCCAATTTGCCCCGATCCTGCCATGCAACGAGTACCTACCTCTATCTTTGTCTCTCTCTTTGTCTCTTACTCTCTCTCTCTCTCTCTCTCTCTCTCTCTCTCTCTCTCTCTCTCTATCTTTCTGTTTTTTTCTCGAGTCTCGTCCCGATCGATTCATTGAAATAAATCAATTTGGTGGATGGTGTTTTAATGAGGTCAAACGGATGCAAGAAGAAATTTCAAGATTCATCTTACTTCCTCGAAACGAAAAGACGTCTCTTCAATGGTACGTTATTTAAGTTATCTTATCTAAACCGTGTCCGTGTGTGCTTGTGCGTGCGTGTGTTTTTTATAGAGAGATCAGAGTATCCTCTAGGTCTAAGATCGAATCAAAGTGTAGAAGGGTTATTCCGATAAGTTAAAGAAGTTAATTTAATGTATTCCCTAATGTAAATCTTAATTAATCAATGTTGAAATTTAAGAGAAGATTAATCGTAAAAAATTGAATGAAGATAAGTCATATAATGTTATATATATATATATATATATATATATATATATAAAGGTAATAAGTTTTAACATGATCGTGAACATTCCGAAATTTTTTTTTTTCAAATCTCCCGACAAAGACCTGGATAAATTAACTTGTATATTACCCCGTTAAATACCCATCTATATACATTTACAAGACGCTTTAATAGCCTGTACTTCGTCAAGGAAGCGAGCAGAGCTCTTGCATAAATCTAATAAGATCCTTGATCCGAGATAATCCAAGATACGACGCATTCGCGAATGTATCAAGATGTTAATACCTATCCTGCCCATCCTTAGAGATAATCCCATCGATGTCTCGGAAACGTTCGAACTAAGTTGTAGGGGCACTGGGTATAGCTCTATGAAATGAAGTTCTTACAGCTGCAATACGAGCCGGTCGAGAATTCTTGTTCTCATTAAAGAAAGAAAGAGATGAAAATAGATAGCTGAGTTTACTCTACTTTCGAACGCTCTAAACGATTCTCTTCTTCTCATTTAGAATAATTTAGAAGAAAAGCATTCCCTCGGATCGGTTTAGATCGTTAGAATCGAAATGATCGAATCGATTGCCTCATGAAAATATAAACGATAAAGAAACGATACAGAAAAGAGGGAGAAAAAGAAATAAAGAGAGATAGAACGATAGATAGATAGATAGATAGATAGAGAGAGAGAGAGAGAGAGAGAGAGAGAGAGAGAGAGAGAGAGAGAGTCTACGTTGTAGTGAGCAGAGGAACGCGTATGCGGCGGCTCGTAATCCTCGCTCTGGCAGTTTTGCGTGAGTTTATGGGATTTCTTGCGCCTCCTGGCAGTCCGGTACTAACAGCCGTCACTAATGCACGAAGCCTTCGGCTTTTATGCTTGCAACTTAGTTAAGTCGCTGCCAAGCACCTGTCTTCTTATGGTAAACCGCTCTATCTCCGGCAGCGCTTTTCCATCCGGCGGAAAGGACTCGTGGCTCTTATACGTTCACTTTTATGTCTCGTCTCGTGTCTTACGAGAGGGAAGCTCGAAGGAGAATAAAAGATCATAAGGAGTCGAAATTACTTTGCATAAAGCATTTATAGGAGAGATTATGTGTATGCGATAAATCGAATAAGTAGTTGAATTAGAATTCATTATCCCGTTGGTTAGGATACATTTACGTTGATTTAAAATGATTTGTAAATTATTTCAAGATATTGTATTATGACCGAGATAAAATATGATTATTTTTCGATACTTTAATATTACTAAAGATGCCATCTGGGAATACATTTTGTATTACCAGAGACGCATCAAACAAATATTTCTCCTTTCGATCTTCTTCGTTCGGTTGGTCCTTTATTCACTTGGAATAGGGCGGTGGTCGAGTAGGGTTTTAGTCCCTCGTTAAGTCGCGAAAAAGGAACGCCCACATTTCTGTAATCCTGGAAGAGTTTTTGGGGTGTACCTAAACAAAAATATCTTTTGAACTTGAAGTTAGTAGCGATGGCAATGGCGACGCGGAAAAAAAAAGAGTAGGGCATTACGAGTGCAAGAGGGGTCCGGTCCGGTCAACGACGACGAGTGATGATAACATCAGACTTTCCGTGTTCCTCGTTCGCTCGCCTTCGTTGCGTTAGGTTCGTCGCACACGCTCGGTGAAACGGGAATAACGTCGGGCTCTCCTCCTTCGCTTCCTCCTCTACGTGTCCCCTCTTCATGTAATTTGTATCGAAGCATCGCAGAAGCGGAGACAGTGTCGGCGACGGGCAAAGACCGATTGCGATTCGACGTAGGAGAGGTAGAGAGCGTAGGTAGGTATACCTAAGGACCGATCGAGCGAGATTCGTGAGGAGGACGAAGGGGACGAGGAGGACGAGGAGAACGAGAAGGAGAAGAGATATCTCCTTTTGTTCTACCGCGAGAGGATTTCTCTTGCTTTTCTGGAGTTCGATCGGAGAGCCTAAGGTGGTCCTCTCCCCACCACCGTTGAATCCCAACGGCGAGACGCGCGTGCAGAGGATGGTCCAAAGAGGTGAACTAAGTGAAAGAGAAGAAGTAGAAGGAGAAGGAGGAGGATAAGAAGGAAGAGGAGAAGGAGGTGGAGGAGATGGTGGAGGAGGTGGAGGAAGGGCGAGACCAAGAACGATCCTTCCTTTTATTTCACCAACGGAACGCGCTCTCGGCCTCGCTCTCCTACCTTTTTTGTCGTTTCGAGGCCCGCTAACAAGCGCTCTTTTGCTCCTCGCGAATTGTGATGCCGCTGACACTTTAGTGATGTTCCTGCCTCGCTCTGAGAGGACGGGGACCCTTTCGCGACGGGACCCACTCTCCCTTCGGGCCCATATTCGGCACTGACCACCGATCGGCCAGCCCATGCAATGTAAAATTCGACGGTGCCGTCGTCTATTCATCGCTCGGAGAGATCTCGCGAGTGTTGAAACGACGACGACGACGACGACGACGACGACGACGACGACGACGACGAGGATGTGAAGGAGACGGACGTACGACGGAAAGTGAATATTTTTCTTACCAATGCTACTGCTGAACCCGTTTATTCTTCTTTTTTCGTCCTCGGCCTCTCAAAGAAAAACGCTCAACCTCGAAACTTTTCTTTATGTATCCATTTTTTCACCCGATATATCGTTACACTTTTACTAATATTTTTCTCTAATTATTTATACAACTATTATTACATTAATCATAATATTCTTATTATTTTAATATAACTATTATATATGTAATATCGAGCGACATTAAAATACCATGAAAGAAAAGACTTCAATTGTTCAAAAATCTAACAACAACAAGTGACTCGATCCAATTGGATCGTCGACGATTTATCCATGATATAAATCACTGTTTGTGCGAGACTTTTCTCTCTTGTAAAAACTTAAAGGGACTTTGAAATACGCAGATACTTCGAAGATGCTCGTGGTACCACTTAAACGAGGAAGAACTCGTAGATACTGCGTTATTCTTTACGACGCCTTTGAGCAAATTCTACCTCGACAGGACCTCTCTCTCTCTTTCTCTTACTCACTCACTCACTCTTCGAGTGTCTTCCACGATTCGTGCACACTTTGGCAAAACACAGCTACGGAGCTGTACCTACGCGAGATTGATACATTTTTAATGCGAACACGACGGCGATGTAAGGACGGGGGTTAGAGAAGGTGAGGATATACGGAGCAGAGCAAAGTGCCGCGGAATCCTCGCCACGTGAGGTAAAAAGGAGACGAAAAAGGGTAAAAAAGGGGAAGGTCGGTGAGTCGAAACTTGGAATCGAGAGAGGACGAACGTGGCCCATTCTCCTTCCTTCCTTCTCTCTCTCTCTCTCTCTCTCTCTCTCTCTCTCTTTCTTTCTCTTTACCTCTCTTTCTTTCTCCCTCGCTATCGTTTGTTCGTTCTCCAAGCCAGAGGAAATCTTCTCTCGTGTTTGCGTGGAATTCCGCGAGGACAAGAGGACTTTTTTGCGAACTCAGAAACGTGGTGAGAATTGTCGACTATCGGCAGGCGCGAGAGACGCGAACCTTCTCCTTCTCTCGTCTTCTACTTCTTATTCTTCTTCTTCTTCCTCTTCTTGTTCTTCTCCTCCTCCTCCTCCTCCTCCTTCTCCTCCTTCTCTACTTCCTCCTCCACCTCCACCTCCTCCATCTTCTTCCTTCTTTTCTTCTTCTTCTTCTTCTTCGTCTTCGGTGACGACGTCGACTTTTCTTCTTCACCTTTGTATTCGACCGTTTCGTAACGTTTAACTTACGAAGACCGAACGAAATAGCTTCGAAGATACTTCGGGATTCTACTTACCCTGGTATTTACCACGAACGTCTTATTCTCGCTCATCTATCGTGCCCCGAATACTTCGGACGTTTACTTTGAACGTGGACTTTAATTCCAACGTCCTCCTGAATGTTTGGACCAAACTAAGAAATAAGATTTGTGAATGGCTCGTTTCACGTGTAATAGATTATCTTCTTAATTGCCGAATCGTCTCTGTAAGATTTTTTATATGTTATATATGTATATATATATATATATATATAATATTAAATTTCCTATTTTAATTTATATTGAAAATTGTTGCCTAAGATATCTTTTATTATCTGTTCGAACTTTTTTTTTTTAAAGTAACAAATTAATTAATTATAAATATCTCGAATTTAAGCAGTAATGAATCAATCAGTCGTGATCAGTCATGAATAAATAAATGTAATAAAAACTGTTGATCCTTGTTGATATTTCTTGACGATCGTAATAAATGTCAGTTCAGAAAAAGAGAGAGAGAGAGAGAGAGAGAGAGAGAGAAATAAATATCGAAGAAAATGATTCCGAAAGAGATAGTACGAAATACGAGAAGGAAGAGAAAGAGAAAGATAGAAAGATCCCATCGTGGTCCCTCGTCACCGATGCTCGACTGGCCCATCGATTTATCTCCGAACGATCTAGTAATTAATTTTAAATGCAATTTAATTGGCTGCTCGCAATTTAGGCGGAGCACGATCCTCGCCTAACGATGATTATTAGCTGAACGTATGCTTAGAAAGCTCTTAATTGACTCGTTGTCGTTTCTTCTTTCGCCATACACTCTCTCTCTCTCTCTCTCTCTTTTACATTCTACCTTTCTCAATACTTGTCTCTCCTTAAACCTAACTTGTATGGAACGTTATTCTTGCACTTATGAAGAAGATAAAACTTTTCCGGTTTCGAACGGAAACTATCGAATTTGCGGAAAACTACAAAATATAAGAAAACATAAATGAAAATTATGGTACTAATAATCGATAGTTAATAGATCTCTAAAAGGAGTCGTTTATCCTCGAAAAATTACTGTCGTTCGCTCTTATGTATAGGTGTATGTACACTTATATATATATATATAAATATTTACATGTATGCATATGTAGGTAAGTATCTATTTATGCGTACGAGCATCTACATATATCCTAATGAATTATTAGTAACAGTTAATAGTCGACCACTTTTCTTCCTTCCTCCTCTCGACAAAAGCTTTGAGAATAGGATAAAACTCATGGTACCTATATTTTAAATGCCATAAGCGCAGCAGAGTCCTGACTAAATTCTACAATTTATTCGTATCTACAAATACGAGTCGAGTTTGTGCCTACAAAGATCACGGTGATTTATTCATCGTTAAAGCCAAAATATTTAGAGGTCGTGTATACGGGTCGACTAATCCTCGACCGGTTCAATTAGCCTAAGTGCGGCAACTCCGACGAGGTCGCCCTGGCGTACGCCAGCTGGTCCGAACCGGTTTTTCGATCGGATCGAGTTAACACGACGAGATCGATCCCTGCCCGCTAAGATCGCGTCCTTCGTTGATTGCCGAATCGTCTGGGAAGGGTTATGGTTGTCCTCGCCATTTTGGAGAACACGAGTGTTCACCTTTAATCATTTCGTCAGGATCATTCGTTTCGAACGAATCCTCGAAGTATCATAGCGACGCCTTTAAAGTTTCAAATTGAATACTTTAATCATGAGAAAAAGATAAATAAATAAATAATTATTAAATTCTAATAAATTATGAATATTGTACGTGGATGAATATTAGACAAATAGTCCTTTGGTAAAAAATAAGACCCATCTAATGTTACATAATAAGACCCATGTAATGTTAGTTAACAGCTGTTAATACCTATTATACCTGTTATTATTAGTTGCCTGGTAAAACCTATTATAAGTAAAATCATTAGTTAATACCTATAATATTGATGATTGTATATAATAATAATAATAAACGAGGAACATAATTCTTCAATTATTTCGAGTCTTTATGAATAAGCTTCCATATTTAGTGTTTGTTCAACTCTCCATGCGGTCTCTGAATGGA
>OU426860.1:3087052-3102052 GCA_911387685.1 Dolichovespula media
TATTTTTATTGAAACATTGTTTCAAAGAAAACGACCAGGTGCATTTACTCGGTAAGGTATATCTCTCTTATTATTATAATTCGGACGATGAAATTTTTACCGTATTTACGAATTCTTTGGAAGCATAGCAGGGGGGGAGATTTAAGAAAAGAAGTAAGTTTTCGTTTGTGGTCGGTAAAAACTATAGCGGCTTAACGATCTGCCGGCACGTTGACACGACGACCAGGACGTAAAATAAGGGTTCGGGTCACACGGTCTTTCGTTCGGGGTATTTTAATGGTGTTATAATGTATGTATGCTTTAGCACACGGCGGCTGCAACTGGACCAAGGTATATCTCGATTCTCGAGTTTCGTTTTGTGCGTCTATAGTAGGTACTTGCATATGTATGTGTGTGTAACTACATAGCACTGTGCGAGTTTCGTCTTGCAAACTACGAACGGACGTCTCGGACGAGTTCGGCTCAGCATGGGGCCCCTTTCGATATATTCAATCACGAAATTATCACTTCTGTATGGCGCAGGCCACGTCACAGTGCCGTAACGCAAATTCCACGAGGCCACGTAACGTATAAACCATCGTGAATCGAGAAATTACGTTGGTTATCTCGTTGATATCTATTTCCTTCATGCTTTTGATCTTGATCATATAAATGTCTACAGGAAATAATAATAATTTATAGGAAGATGTAACTTTTTGTTTTTTCTGAACACTGTTATTTACCAATACATTCAATATTACATTCTATAATTATTAGTTGGAATGTAATTTATATCTAGCGACAAAATCGTCCAAGGAAATATTTCTTTCTCTTGTATACAAGATAGTAGAAAATAACATAATCTTCATGGTTAATTAATCTCTCTCTCTCTCTCTCTCTCTCTCTCTCTCTCTCTCTCTCTCTCTCTTGAGAAAATGACTTATATTAAAAAGAAGAATTTATCAAACGACATTATAATTCATTTCTGTCCATACAGATAATTCTAAATTTTAAATCATTCGTTATCGTAAGATCAATGACTTTGAAAATCACAATATATCGTATACGTAATGACGTGCATGAAATATATAGAAAAAAAGTAAACCCGAGAAAATAAAACAGAAAGTATCTTATACCTTAGTAAAGGATACTGAAAGATTACCAGATAATTTACTTACTAGTCTCGTTGGAGGAATCAAAGTTACGAGGAGACTTGAAGGTAAGCACGTTAATACATCCATCTTACAAGTTGTTAATTAAGGCGTTCGAAAGAGAGAGAGAGAGAGAGATAGATAGATAGATAGAGAGAGAGATAGAGAGAGAGAGGGAGAGAGAGAAGAGATATCACGATCGTGTCGAAAGGTGAAGGTGCTTTTGTAATGTCAGGAAGAGGAGCGATCATTCGATGTACTCTGTTATAGGAAGAATGAGGATGCGGAGGAGGAGGAGGAAGAAGAGGAGATGAAGAAGTAGGAAACGTTTCTGGTAAACACCATAGGAGGTTAGCAGGTGGGAAAAACGCTTACACCTTTCTCTTCTTGCTTATCATTAGCATAAGTATGTGGATAATAGTATATATTTACATTTACATGTATATGAATACATGTATACATATATATATATACATATATATATATATATATATATATATATATATATATATATATATAAATGAATCCATATAATATACACACACATATATATATAAACGAAGAGAAATATAAGATGCGGGCGCGAGCTCTGTTGGAATTTATGACGGCGGTCCGAGCGACTGGTTTATTAATACGTTATGCTTGCATTAGTATACTTAAGCATGACGAATAGTCCGCTCTCGAGGTTTTTGGACCGAGTGCCGGAGGGTTGATCGAGAGAAGCCCGAAGAGAAAATCGCTTTCGATCGTATGCTTCCTGTTTCGAAATACCGATACTTATACATATATAAGTATGGTACATAAATATATCTACATACGTATTATATACTTATAGTAGGTAAAAATTTTTTGGTAAATTGAAATGGTAAAATGGATAAATAAATTGTTCAATTGTTCATAATCTACTTATAAATACGTACATATATGTACATTCAGGGTGGTTTAATAATCATGTAAATCATAAACGCGATAAGATAAAACAGAAAAAGAAAAAAGTTTATGAGACGACTGGATGCACGCGAATGATCGCGAGTCATTATAAAAACATTAGCCGGACTTATTTCCATCTCCCGCCACCACTATTCTCTTCCTTCCAGCCACACATGATTTATGTTTGCGGCGCGTGCGAATTATCGAACTGAATGGCACACGATGGGAACACCGAAAATCGTCCGAAACGTAAAACTCGTCCCACCGACGAGTTCTCGCATTCATATTAAATGGAAATTATGGAAATGATAGGTTTGACGATTATCGAATAATTGCGTTTTCACGAGAATCGACTTTCATTTCGAATTACGATCGACGATTTATTTCTCTTCTCTACACATATGCATATACATGTAAAACTATCTACACACGTGGATATATTAGATATATACGAAAAACGTCATAGTCGTTGAAATCTAAAGCAGAATCGATAATTTTCAAAAGAGCACTCTTGGTGGCTCTTAACGATGGTCGATATTGTCGATGATAAAATATTGCGAGATAAAATGACCTCGATATGTATGCACGCGTGCAAGATATATATATATATATATATATATATATATATATATATATAAAGAGAGAGAGAGAGAGAGAGAGAGAGAGGCGGGGAGAAAAAGAGAGAAGAAGAAAGACGAAGATTTCGCAGTGGAGAGTCTCGATGACGACGGTTACTTTGTTACTTTAGCGTGAAAAAGCTGTAAATTTCGTGCCATAAAACCAACGATTTTAGTGGCCACAAATTTGAACGGTGGTGGCCATGATGCGATTCTCCGCTTACCAAGCAGCACGCCTTAATCCTTCTTCCCCTTTTGGTTCCTTTCGAAGTAGAGATAACGTGTACCGAGTTGCTACTTTAATGAGCTACGAACTTTTGAATTATGTACCCCTTTAGCCGTGGTGGGTGAATCTCGTAATAGCCACGCACGCGTATCTTGAATCCTGGCTTCCGACTTTTTCATTTTCTTTTCTAAACCCAAACGAACCGATAGAAAAACCCGATAACATTTTCTTATCGAAGACCGAACTAAATTGCACGATGTCTACAATCAGGCCGACTTCGAAAATGATCTACGTATTCTTAAACGCATGAATATTGAGAAAATCAATAACGATTTAAATACTTACTAGCAAATAAAAGCACAACAGAGTAGAAGGTTCATTACCCTTATCAGTTTCTATGTAACATTGACCTTTTTATTAATTTAGTAATCAAATATAGCTACGTGAACATAATTTCGTGACGTATCATTTTTAAAAAAAACCAAATAAAATAAATGTAGAAAAATAACATAAAGATGAAGAGAATTTCATTATTATTTATATGAAAAATTGGCAAAAATTTTGTTAGAATATGTAGGAATAAACAAATATATGTATGTGTGTGTTTGTGTGTGTGTGTGTGTGTGTGCGTGTGTACACATATATACATACATATACATATATAAGTATAGAAAAAAATAAGTCAGCTGATATCCGTGGTTATTGCGATAGCCAACTCGAGCTTGGTTGTTCAGCGACGTTAAGTTCGGCGGGACGTCGATATGGTATTAAATTAACCTTTCGAGACTGACCCTTTTGCGGTCGGCCGATACAGGAAAGCAATTCCGAAGGTGCTTGTATTTTGAGCCGTTATTTACAATAGAGAGCAATTCCATGGGCTGGCCAGGGGGCACTCGGCAATGGAGGCAGCCAGAACTAACAAGGTAACTTAACTCCGAGGATCCCCATGCGTGGTTCGGGACCACGTGAAGAGAACATCGAAAGGGGGAACAGAAATGGCCGGCGCACACATAACTCGCATCCATTTCAATATCATTAGCGCCTCGCTTCTTCCAGCCCGCTGAGATCCTCGCGGAAGAAACAACAAGGACTCTTAATAGTGATAATAATTCAAACTTGAAACGTATATAATACAAAAATGTTTTATATACGAGTTCTCTCTTTCTCTCTGGATCTCGCTTTTTCTTTCCGTCTTTCTCGCACACACACATACACACACACACACTCTCTCTCTCTCTCTCTCTCTTAATATTTTTTTTTATTGCTACGTACCTACATACATGGAAAAGAATTTTTTCTGCGATTAATACGAACGGACGAGAACGTAGATATTTTTTTCTTTTTTGTCTTTTTTTCTTTAAGAAGAACAATATATCAGCATACGTTGCCTTGTATCTTAACAAAATATGATAACTTAAGAGGCCACGTTCATCCTAAACCGAGACCTTTCGTTTTTTTTTTGTCGCTAACTGTCGCATCTCATTTTTCTCTTAAAACGAAAATTATTTTAATTTAAATGTCATCCGTTACAAAACGAGGAAAAAGAGAGAGAGAGAGGGAGAAGCAGTAAGGTAAAGATGATAAAATTTGCGTCTAACCAACAACAGGAATAAGAGTTGGCGGTGTTCAATTCAGAGAGGCACTTTCGTTGTGGATTTATTTCGGTGTAGAATGAAGCGCATCGATTACGGTACTAGCACGACGCGACACATAAAATTCGATTCTCGTCCTCTGTCTTTCCTATTTTCAAGCAAATACGTCAGTAAATATATATATATATATATATATATATATATATATATATATATATATATATTTATATCATGATTCACATCGATATACGTTCAATAAACATAAAGAGAAAGTAAGGAATAATATCTTCGAACATCACGAAAATCGTTTCCTGCTTGTTAGTGCAAAATAACATAGTCGTATAAACGAATCGAAGCTATTTTTACGTTCGTCCATTAAATCACTAAGCCTTTTATAACACACTCTCCTAATATTATAATTATATCAAGTATCAATTAAAAATATATACGTTAAATAATGACAAAAATAATCGAATGTCCGTAGGATGAAAAACTATTTGGGAAAATTACGTTAAAAATCGAACGGAGAACGAAGATATTCGTCGAATGAAGATATATCGAACTAGCGGCTCGTTTAGGAAGTTAAATAGCTGAGGTGAACGTTGACTCATTTATTAAAAAAAGTAAAAGAGAGAGAGAGAGCCAGAGAGAGAGAGAGAGAGAGAGAGAAGGAGAGAAAAGAAATGATTTAGAGTCGTGTTAGCTGCAGGAGCCGAAATCCTGTTTCCCTTCTCTCTGCGTGATTAAAGATGAGGGCATTGCAAAGGGGGCACCGATGTTGGCAGGCGAGCCAGCTAATGTGTCGACCAAAATATTTATGATGATTGTTTATGGTCCGTACGTATATTAGCACGTTTATCTTGGCGTCTCATCTTTTTCTCTACCTACTCTCATCCCCACCAACCCAGCCCACCCTACCCCACCCTCTCTGCTCTTCTCTCATCAGAACGACGATTCTTTCACACCATATCTCTCATTTCATTCTTATCGATGATGACGATCTCTCTCTCTCTCTCTCTCTCTCTCTATTTTATGCCTTTAATCAATACGTACAAATTTTGTAAGATTTCACTTAATCTCATACATCGATCTCTCATAATTTTTTGATTTGAAATTCAACGGTATTGTTAATAAAACGTCGTTCACATTTATTACCTACTTTACATAATTTCATATACCAACTTATCTTACTTGGTTAACAGGATGTATATAAATTATAGAGAAACGTAAATCCAAAATGCCTAATGGAATTTATTTAAAGAGACAGAAACGTCTTAATGTATTTACAGTGTACGTAAATGAATATCATTTAAAAATACTTTCCAAATAGAATTTCTCATTTTAATTTTTTCGTTAAGTTGAATTTCATTGAACTCACATCAACGTACTTAAATGTCTACTTTTTAATTCAAAATTTAAGATTGAAGTTAAAAGAACAACGTTGTCGTCAATCGGAGAATATATATTTGAAAAAAAAAAAAAAAAAAAAAAACAAAATTAGTCGGTCACGTATCGTGTCACGTGATTTTTGAATACTAGCGTCGAAAGAAGTATAACTCATGGATGAGAATGGTGGAAAAAAGTGCCGCTTGTGGCTCTTTTCGTCGCTCTCGTCCTTCGTGGAACGCGTCCTTCTCGAAGGAAATCACTCGTCGATCCGTCTCCTCCACCTCCTCCTCCTTCTCCTCCTCATTTCTTCTTCGTTCTACTCTTCTTACAGATCTGCTGTCCTCTTCACTGCTCCACAGGACGTCGCGTACCGCCTTTACTCTCTTCTTTTACAAAGAAGACAAATCCTCGATGGGATTCACCGCGGGTACACGCGTGCTTCTTCTTCATCTTTTTCTTCTTCTATGGCTGGTCCTCGAAAAGAGAAAGAGGGAGAAAGAGACAGAGAGAGCGAGAGAGAAAGAGAGAAAGAGAGAGAGAGAGAGAGAGAGAGAGAGAGAGAGATTCCTTTGTACCAGCAAGTAAATAAGTGCGAAAATAAGCACCTAACGAGGCAAAGATTGACTGCGACAATGGAGCGTGCACTCGGCAGCACAAGTTCTTTCCTTCTCTTGCCTGTTGTAAAATGGATTCTTAAAGACGACAATAGGTACCCTGAAATCCACACTCCTCGACCGTGGGTCGTATCGGAAGGGCACAAAGCAGCCGGCGGTAAAACCTAAGAGAGTAGATATAAATGTATATTAATGTGTATATATGTGTGGAGAAAGAAAAAGAGAAAGAGACAGACTAAGAGGAGGAAGCCAATTGATATACAATGGAATCGACCGAGTGGAAATTCGCAGGTTGACCTTTGCCACTTTAGGGATCTCAAGTCAGCGAAATTCATATAAGGAGCTGGAATAAGAGAAAAAGAGAAAGATACATACATACATACATACATATATATATATATATATGTGTGTGTGTGTGTGTATGTATATATATAGTCAGAAGTTATATATCGTAGATATATAATTCACGAAAGTCGTCACCTGCCGGTCCAGCATGAATGCAAACAAATTTTCAATGGGCTCTTCACGAGTATCTAATTTTCTTCCTTTCGTGAAGTAGTGATGGACCTGTAGGTACCGTTTGCGAATGAATATGTCAACTCCTCTAAAACGATCGAAAAGTTTGCTCTGTGGAAATTCTTGATGGCATTGTATTATTCTTTAACATTTGTCACAGAAATTTTTATCTATTCCCTTTTTTTTTTTTAGGTCGCGAAATCGTTTGTAACGGAGAAAAAAGAATGTAGAAAAGAGAAGAAGAAGAAGAAGAGTATGATGAATTTTGGTATCTTAAAGATTATTATAAGACGACATAAAATAAATACAATAAATTATTGATTAGTTATGTAAAAATATTATTATATCTATCTCCGTATTTTCTTAATAACTATATTATTGTTTAATCAATGAGTCTCTTTCGACTATCGAATGAATAAAAAGGAAAAAAAAAATAAATAAATTGATATTCGAATGGAAACTATAGAAATAGTATTAGCATTGGTATTTCGTTTAAAATCTTCGATATCAATGTCGATAAGAACCAAGATCGAATCTTACGACTGCTATTAATTCGATCGATTGGAACATGGGAAATCGAAAAAAAGGCTTAATAGTCGGCATTACTAATAAAGGCCATACACTGTAAGGGCGTGGCGAGAGGTAGGGAAGGGGGGAGGGGCGAGCGCACTCTAAAAGTCTCGTCTAGGTAATAACTCTATCCTCGGGCCACGTGTTCCAACGTGAGGAGAAAACGGAGCGTATATCTCGTACGGTAGTATGCAATTAAGTTAAACAAATGCCCGGTTCGCCATAAATTCATCCGGTTTGCTTCTAACGTTCCTCTTACGAGGCTTTCCTCTTCATTTTCTCTGTTTCATCGTATCTCCGTACTTACCTACTACGCCCCATTTTATTTTTATTTTTTAATTTTTTTTTTTTTTTTATTTTTCCACGTTATCAGTGGATAACAGTCTTTTTCATTGTTTTACAATCGTTGAAATATCTGAATATAAATATCGGTTAAGTGCATAAATAAATATTTATATCCATTAAGTATACGATATTTTCTTTTTATTCATATTAGATCAGTTCATTAATTATTCTTTCTATTTTCTAATCATTGAAGTATTTGAATAAATATTATTACCTATTACACGGTATTTTATGTTTATTCACGTTAAATCAGTTCATTCATTTTTCTTTTTATTTTCCAATCATTGAGATATCTAAATAAATATCTGAATAAATCTTAATGTATATTACACGACGTTTTATTTTCATTTTTTTTTTTTCGACGTTATTAATTAAACATTTTTTCTCGTTTTTTCTTTCGTTCGTTGAAATATCGACGGAAGCAAAACTAGTACAGTTTTTGCTCTAAAACGATAAAAACAAAGAAAAAAGGGGAAGATAACATTCGATAGGAGGGTCGATATCTCCTCTTGTTGCAGGGAACGTCTCCAAGCTAGTAGAAGTCAGACACAAGGGAAATTCTGTTGGTTGCTAGAGAAACGACACGGGAGAAACGATCGTGACAGATGCATAATGCATGCATCAGAGGATGCTGCGGATCGTTCGGTGATAGTTTCTTGGATACTAGTAGAAAATAGAAGAATAGGCTATCATCGATTTACGTTTGTATGTACCTACAAAATTTCCACATTTATCAAATTAATAACTCGAAAAAAAATTAATACGTCGAGAAAACTAAATGATAACGATGAGATGTCAAGAGAAAATGATTAATGGTTAAAAAAAATAATCATATAATAATATAATATATTAAATTAATAATCTGTATAAGGAAAATATTGTAACCGTGGTTACCATGATCTTTTGTTAAAAAATTCAGTATATAATATTTATATTATTTTATATATTTATTCATTTTAATACTGTAACGTCATTTATTTATATAAATAACTATTCAAAATGATACGAGTGAAAATTCTGATAATAAAATATCTTATTTATACTGAGTTATAATATGATTAATATGTGGGTATTAATATGTGGGTTTTATCATGATAAGCTTTACTTATAAGGACGTTTGTGTACCTATATCAAAATAATATTTCTTTTTTATTCAAATTTATTAATTACATTAGATATCAATTCAATAGAAATAAAATAAAAATAGTAAAGAAAGAGAGGAAAAGAGAGAAAGAAAGAAAGAGAGAGAGAGAAAGAGAGAGAGAGAGAGAGAGAGAGAGAGAGAGAGAGAGAGAGTGGGAGGATTTTTCTCAATAGCTAACAAAGTATTGTATAAAGAACGATGAAAACGTTCAAATACTTAGGCTCGTCGTCAGTAGTCGACCGATCAGTTAAAAACGACGTCCAGAAATCGTTGAACGTTTCTCTTCGATACGTGGATGCGTGCGTGCGTGCGTGCGTGCGCGCGCACGTTCGCTCGCTCCTGCAATTACCTAAGATTATTTATACTTAATGTACGGAACTCAGCGCGGCGATAAATAAGGATAATGGCGGCGGCCATTAAGCCGATACCCGCAGTGATATTTTCTCACTCCGTCGAAGGTATCCGCGGGCTTGTTCGCGCGCCCACGGATCGAACTGAACGCAGAGCTCAAAGAAAGAGAGAAAGGAAGAAAGAAAGAAAGGGAGGAAGGAGAAGAACGGCCCTGAGACACGTTGCGTGCCATCCGTCAAACGTCTTACAATGTTTTACTTCAGGCCAATTTTTGAAAGAGCCAACTTTCGTTTTACGTCGTAATAATATTCCTTCGAGAGGCTCTTTGGCCTTCATGCGAAATACGTGTCTTGCTAATTTCACGTTCAGAACGGAAACATAAACGACGTTTCGCGAGACTTTACCTGCTTCGCCTTATAAACCGAATTTTTTTCAAACTCTCTCTCTCTCTCTCTCTCTCTCTCTCTCTCTCTCTCTCTCTCTTTTGTGTCCTTTTTCTTCTATCTTTTTTAACGATAATTCAATTTTGTTCGAACCCTCGAAAATGCGATCCTCTTCTTGTAAAAATTTTGAATATCGCCATCCCATGTGAATATTTATATTTCTAAAAATGAATTGATGACGATTTAAAGCAAAAAATCAGTTCAAAATAAATGTAGATAGATTTAGATCTGCGTATGGTCTTTTTATATTACGTGTATATGCATATTGAAATGTTCAGTAACCCGTTGACAGTCATATAAGCGGAAAAGTCATGGAATTAAATGGAATTAGTTTAGCGTGCTACATACATGATTATCTCATTTTCCTATGAAAAAAAAAAAAAAAAAACAAAAATATGTAGAACGAATGGTTTTGTAATAAATATCTTAATGCGAACACTGATCGATATAAGGAGTCCTTTCTATAGGTTACTTATACGTATTTGATGGTTTTCAACGTTTGCAGATGGAGTTGCGTGAGAGGAAACGTTTAACGTTAACTATATCCCAAGCGTGTTCTCTTTCTCTGTTTTTCTTTTGAAATTTCCAATACAAAATGAAAGAACGAGTGGCTGTCGTCGTCATTTTCGCGACAGACGTTTCACCGTAACGTCCTTCTCTCGTTATTATACTCATCTTTTCTCCTGATCAATTTCAATTCTTCGTCGGTGGTCCTCTTGCAAGTAAAATAGCAAGGAACCGTTTTAGTCTCTTCTATCTTCCTCTTTTTTTCACGCTTTTGTTCGTTGAATTTCATGTCTCCGTCGTGTATTTTCTCCGTATTCTCGGAGAGAAGCTGAAAAGTCACTTTGGACGACTATTTCTCCAATTCCACCGGTTAAAATAGGATACGTATATTTATATGATGGATCTATTATAAATGAAGATCAATGATGTAAACTGTACTTATATAAAATTAACAAAATTATATCATTATCAATTTCCTTTCTTCAATCCATTTTTTTTTTTTTTTTTTTTTTTTTTTTTTTTTTAATAAAACGCAGATACAAAGTGCAATATTAAAATGAGAAACGTGGAAGGAAATTTATTTTGAGTTTACTTTTTTTCATATTGTTTCATCGAATCTTTTTTGTTTATCGATAAATGTTTGAATAGATATAATGAAGAGTGATATGGCTGTAGTTATGTTAATAATTAAACAAACTATAATGCGTAATTTTTTGATAATTAATAATTACAAGATAAGCTTTTAATAAATTTTCTATTCGACGCTTTTCAAACGAATCTCAAAAAATGTTTTAGATCTAATTCAGTAGATTTGAATCTTAGCGGGAATTATATCTATCCAAAGATCTTTAAAATCGTGATTATCGTATAGATCTTTAAATAGAAGAATTTCATAGTCTCATAACAAATGCAAATATTGTTTACGTTTCTTTACTGTAAATATTCCATTACCACTGTGAGTATTCCATCCGTATAACTTCGCTTTCAATAAAAAGGAAGACATAACAAACAAGAAAGAAAAAATAACTGAGAATATATAAATTATAGTTGTCACGAGGAAGACTGGAATGGTAAAACGTAACAGAAGATGGAGAATCAATTTGACAGATCCAATAGACGGACTACGATGGGTATTACGAGGTAACTTTGAAGTTGAAGCCTTCCGGTCCAAAAAAAAAAAAAAAAAATACCAATGACGATCGTTCCGCGAATGGTGAAATGGAATGGTCTCGCTCTACGTCTGTAAAAAAGACAAATAGAAGAAAAAAAAAGACGTTTTAACTTGCAGGCACGCGAACACGCTAGTGCACTCTTCCTGTCACACGAAACAACGCGCGTAACGAGAGCCCGACCTCGAAGACGATAAAACGACGAGGAAAGTAACAAATCATTCGGTAATGCCGCGCGAAAATAGTCATGCTATCTTTCCTCTGCGTGCGAGAAAATCCTTTTATATATATTTTGGGATAACGTTTCATTACACGCACGTACTTCGATAATCACCTTTAAAATATTTTTTCCCTTTTTTTTTTTTTTTTTTTCTTTTATAGAGAAAAAGATCGACTTATAATACATGTAGTACATCATACTTGATTCTTTCTTCACTAAAGGTGACTATAGTCATCCGAAAAAATTCTATTTGAATTAAGAACTCTGGATGAACGTGAATATATCCTGTTTAATTTTGTACAATAGTTATATATTAATTTCATATACCCTGAATAAGTAACCAATAATTTTGCATAATATGACTAAAACGAAGTATCAGATGTTACCTTCTACGATAAAATCTACATTCGCGATATTTAATTGTCACTTAGCCAATCCCGCTGTGGATCATAGATAACGGATTACAAATCACGATTACGACTTACGGATCACGGATGTAGGAACACTAGCACAAGGAAGGGTAGAGTTAAATGCATTTTAATGGTTTTCTACAAATTTACGTTGTAATATGGTAGTAATAGCTCTGTTAAAGAACATCTGGCTCCCCGATGCTGGTCAGAAAGTATCCATCAGTACAGTCGCAGTTCGACGAAAGGTTTAAGTCAATAATTACAAAAATAAGAGAAAAATGTAAAAAAGAAAAGAAAAAGAAAATATTTAATTTATCACCTATTCTGTCTAACGTTATAACGAGACAAGGGGGATATAATGTTTCGAAATTAAAAATATATGATTTAGATCGCTCACATCGATATCCAGCTCATTTATAAAAATTGTGATAATAAATGTCAAGAAGGATTAACAAAAATAAAAGGAAGAAAGGAAAATTTCGCGAAGGTTGAGCATGAGGTTCGACGTTAAAATTTGTTTAGTTCGAGGGAGCTATTTGGTGAAGGGTATAGCGTTTGGAAGGAAGGAAAGCGTGACAGCGGACGTACGGAACGGAGAATCGACCAATGGCGATGCTACGGTGAATGGGATCCGTCGAAGCGTCGAAAGGGTACCCTGGTGTGGAGATGAGATGGAGGGAAAGGGACGAGGCAATCGACGACGAGGGAGGATGAGAGAGAGAGAGAGAGAGAGAGAGAGAGAGAGAGAGAGAGAGAGAGGTAGAAATGAGTACGATGAGTTACGGCTCGGCGTAAATCTCGAGCTAATGGCTGCCTAAACGCGAAACCTGCTGGCTCGCTCGAACCTCCCCCGGCACGACCGAGAAATTTAATAATCCAACTAATGGGCTCGCGGTGGCTTATTATAGTTATACCTTTACTAAGGCTACGCTCGCTAGTAGTTATACGTGTTTCATATAAAACGAGGAAAGAAATTTCATTATAATCGACTAACGCATCGGTAAAGATCAGACAATTTTTGAAATATTTGTAATGGATATTAATATATATATATATATATATATATATATATATATAAATATAATTTATAATAATAAACAATATAAAATAACAATAAATGAATTTCAATAAATTTTCGAATATAAAGGGTCCCGTAACATTTCTATTTATTCGTAAAACGTATTTATTCGAATTTAGCTAATTGTTGGATATGTTGGAGTTAACGTCATTCAGAACAAGTATACTCAATGGATATAATTTGATCTCATGAACCGTTTCCCTGCTAGAAGCCTTAAAAGGTTCAGATTCAGACTTTCCGAGACGATGTATATGACCATCGATCAAGTGTGCGTTCATGCGTGCGTGTGTGCGTATGCATAAGTTTAATGTATATTCATTGACACTACAGTTTATATATTGGTACATAGTATATGGCAGATATATACATGGTATGCAACCAAGCAGCTAGATAGTACGTATATTCGATTTAATATGCGCATATACAAAAAAAGCACACAATTTAATATGTATAGACACATGGTTATATAATATAGTAAATAACAGATGTGCAATTAGGAATATTTAAATATGCAAATAGTAATTTTTTTCTTAACCAAATGATATAATATCATCCTAATATGATAATGTTATTATCTAATATGATATGTATAAAAATATTGTAGACATATCCATATCCTCGTGAGTATTGATAGAGACACATGATGAAACATGTATTATATTTTATCTCGCATATAAAAAGTTACGCACTCACACACACACACACACACACACCATACAAAACGTTCATAGAGAATCGTAACGTATTCGTTTTTATTTTTATTTTTTTTTTGTTTTTCTTTTTTTTTTTTTTACTATCGGTCACACGTAGATCGTTTATCTGCGATAAGAGATCGCGTTTTAACGTCTATTAGAAAGTCGAAAAGTTATGGCAAGGGTGAGTAATAGGAGTTTGGGTAGAGAGGGAAAGAGATGATGAAGTTAATGCCTGCAAGCTCGCGGCTGCTTTTCCACGCGCTTTTTCATCTCGATTAATTATTACCTCGGCGATCCTTATCAGGAGCATCTGTAATATGCGAGCGTAATAATTAAAAGGACTTGAGAAAAATAGTAAGAGAGAGAGAGAGAGAGAGAGAGAGAGAGAGAGAGAGAGAAAGAGAGAGAGAGAAAGCAGAGACGGGTCGGTAATAATCGAGTATCGAGTTGGAGTAGGCGTTACGACGACGAGCGAGAGAATTCTTCGATTGCTTTTTGATTTAATATTTTACTCTGTAGGCGAGGAACCTTGCGAGACCCTTATACATATATATATATATATATATATATATATATATATGTATATATATATATATATATATATATATATATGTATATATATATATATATATATATGTATATTTTTTTTCTTTTTTTCTTTCTGTGCCACGCTTCATTCTTACGCACGTCGTTCATCACCGTTGGAAAGACGCGTTCGAAAATGGACAAGCGTGAAGAATTAAACGATGGCGGAACGAATCCCTTTTTAAGGCTTAACGCGATAAATATCGTATAGATATCATGGTCTTGAGGATAGAGACAAAAAGTCGAATGTATGAGAGAAACTAAGAGAGAGAGAGAGAGAGAGAGAGAGGGAGAGACTGAGAGTGAATGAAAGATAGTTGATTGATCGATCGATCGATCGATGCATCGATCGTATTAATCTATTACGTTCTTCATCGATACTACAGTTGTATATACACATAATTAACGCGCCGATACACGTAAAATGTTGGATAATTAATGATTCTTGCATTAATAGTTGAATAATCTA
>OU426860.1:3104552-3189552 GCA_911387685.1 Dolichovespula media
ATATATATATAAAGTCAATTGCATTTCCAACATAGTGGGTGTGAGCATTGTACGGTATGAAAAAAAGAAGAAAGAGAAGTAAAAGGAAAAAAGAGCTCGATCTGTATCGTTTTAATCGAGTATAATAATAAATCTTTCTCGTATCTCCACTTCGAAAGTACAAAAGTATATAAAGTATTCACAATGTAATTTGCATATTTATAGAAAATTAATCCAAGTGGTGTAGGAGAAAACTCGTAGCGCGCTATATATACGATATATATGTGTGTGTGTGTGTGTGTGTATACTATAATTCTATACATATATATGTGTACTATAGTTCTATGGAATATATGTATATATGTACCATAGTTCTCGATAGATGGAATATAAAAGTTCGATTATACGAAAAGAAACAAGCGAATCAACATAAATACATAAATTTTTTTTTCTTCTAAGGTTTTTTTAGACGCCTCGCATCTAATCTTTGACGAAACGAGAGACGGTACATCCTTTTACGAAGAATCAAGAGACCCGTGACATTGTCGAACTAAATTAATTAAGCTCAGCGCGTTCTTCTTATGGTAGATCGTAAAATTCAAGAGCGAGTCTCGTAGAAGACAGAGGAGACTTTATTCGCGTCTCGATGTGCAACGTATGCTTCCAAAGAGAAAGAGAAAGAAAGAGCCAGTAGAGAGGCGAATGTAAGAGCAAAGAAGAAGAGAGGAAGCGTGAAACGAACTCAAGAAAGTGAGAGGGAAAGAGAAGAAACGATCAAGAGAGAAGGTACACCATAAATGCCCGTTTATTACCACGGTAATATTACCAGCCACTTAAGGGCCGCTCGTTTTATAGGTAATAACTCATTTGGGAATTAAGCTCTTTAGCACAAAGCCCTCGCTTTTTGATAAGCATCTCGTGGCTATGGGATGCGAAGAAAACGAGAAACCCGTAACTTCTCAAGAGCTTGGGATACCTTGTCCATTTTCTTCTATATAGAATGAACAAACATATGAAGGAACGTATTCCTTTGAACTTGATATCGAATGAACTGTTAATATTCGAAGTGTTGTAAATATGCGTTATTTTGAAATATATCGATTTATAGACATTATGAGATATAGTATTTACTAAGAATATTTATCGATACAATGTCGTATCATCATCAGTTATTTCATTAAAGTCTTTACTTTTATATTGCATTCTTTCGATATATTATTTCATCGAATTCGTATTTATCAGCAAAGATATAAACATTTCTTTCCCTTATAGAAAAATAAAAGAAAACGAAATATTGGAAAGGCGAAAATAATTACTAATCTCTGTCAAACATTAAATTATTATAATTAGAATAATATTGGCTAACTACGGACTGATAATTTATTGGAAGTAATAATAGAAAAAAAAAAAAAAGGATATATATTTGAAATATGAATGTTTTTCAATTGAAGAAAACCATGAAAGAGACGAGACGAGAAGAGGAAAAAGAAGAAGAAGAATCAGCAGGTGGTTTCTAATCGTACGATCAAGTCGCTACTTATGCTTTATAGTTCTACGAAAAGGACCTTATATACCGAAGCGAGGATCGAGAATCGATCGATCGGCCTTCGGAGTCGATCGATGCGTCGATCGACCATGAGGATCACGTTGGTCAGCTCTTGTTTACATACCTCAACAGTGACGTTCTCTGAATTTGAAATGACGCCTCACTTCTTTGGGAGTGTTCTCAATAATTTACCTTCCTTTCGAGTCTTCTCTCTCTCTCACTCTCTCTCTCTCACTCTCTCTCTCTCTCTCTCTCTCTCTCTCTCTCTCTCTCTCTTTCTCTACTCGCGACAACTTCGTACGATTGTAATGCCGTCCTTTAACTTCGAAAAACACGAATACAAGCTGTACAGAAAAAAAAAAAAAATAGAAAGAAAGATAGGATGTTCTTCTCGAGCGGCAGATTTATTTGTATGTGTGCTTACGTTTTATTAGAAATTTTTATGTTAGATATTAGTATACCTACAGATTATATATATATATATATATATATATATATATATATATATATATAACTTTATTATAACATTAAAGAACTATATAGAAATTTACAATTTAGAACTATATAAAAATGATTCTGTCCTTCTATTTTTAAAATATTTTAATTTCCCGAAATGCTCACCACGAGCCACGTCTTCTCAGACTGGGTTTTCTTTCGAAGACAAACAAATACCCAATGTTTTTCTAGCGCACAACCAAACAAACAAACGCTTCAAGTCCATTCGGAATCACAAACATCTCGGAATGACCACATCTATGTCTGATCATGACAATATATGTATATATGTACGATTATGTAAGGTGGATTAAGTAAAACGTCATTATCATTTGTTTTACGTTCTACTTATTAGTGATATAAACATGTAAAAACTTAACATACCAGAATAACAAGTAGATAGAGATATATTACAGGTATACGATTTAAGTCTTTTATTTTATATATAATATTATTTCGATGAAAATTAAGTTGTTAATATGAATGGGATCTCATTCGTAATCCTGTTCAATATCGACACATATTACTTTTACAAATTTGTTTCGTTCGATCAACATTAATTTATTAATAAAATTAGCGATGTTTCCGATTATTATCATGTAAATTGTTAAATTTGACCGATCTCGCACGATCTTCTTTCCTCGTTTCCGTATCTTTTCTAAATGCACACAACGAATTTATATATTCTATCGAGCTTCTTTGAAAAGGTTCTTTTGTTATTAACGACATGGAAACGGTACATCCTAATCCCCTTTTTCTCTTCTCCTTCTCTTATCCTTGCAATTCGCTGGAGCTTCTAAGATCTTTTTTTTTTTTCGCGTGGCATGCAGTCGAGAAGGCGGAGTCAATTTTAGGTCAGAATGAAGATGGGAGAGGAAGAGGAGAGGGGAAGGGAAGTGAGGGGTGTGGAAGAGGAGTAGGAGGAGGAGGAGGAGGAGGAGGAGGAGGAGGAGGATGACTACGTGGTAGTGTTTCTTGACGCAGAAAGGAAGATAAACTTTTCCGATGTCGGAGGATCCTTCGCAGTTTGGAATCGGTAGGCAGACCTTCTACAAAACGGCGGTTAATCCGAGTCTGTTGTACCGGTGACCTGTCGGATTAGATTAGAGGTCCTGCAGGAACAAGGACCACCAGGTGTGGACCAATGGTAATGGATCCTCACGTCAAACGTCTCGACCGAGCTAAACGTTCTCCCTTTTTCTTCTGTTTTTTTTCTTTTTTTTTTTTTTCTTTCTTTTTTTTCTTTTTATCTCGGAAGAGGTACCCCTTTTCGAAGAAAGATGGTCGCTACAAATATTCTAATCTTCTAGATTACTACAATAATAGATTTACGTTATAAAATGACCCGTCTCGTTTAATCAGAAACAAGATATCATTTGTATCCCGTTTTTTATTCAAATTGATCTAAAAAAAAAAAAAAAAAAAAATAGAATCAATCGTTTGCGATAACTTATTTGCATCGTATATTTCTATAATGCTAATCTCGTGGATTTGTCAATTATTTATTTTTAAAATAAAAACTGTGCTTGAGATTAAAAGGCACACAAAAAAAAAAAAAAAAAAAAAGAAAACCAGAGGTTGAATGTGAGAACTATAGGATCTCGAAAATTCTTTACCCATTTTTCTTCATATCACACTTGTATATAGAATGATTTCCATGAAATTTGAACTGTAATTTATCAGAAAAATTGTCAATTCGAGAGTCAGATTCGCTCGTGCGTGAGAAAGACGTGCATAGAAATGTTTAAAAAGGAAATTGTCTATTATTCGTACGGAGTCACAGAGTTCCGCTCGTAAAATCAACATTAGTGTTGACAATGGGAAAAGTACAATGACGTTTCAATCGTCATCCAAACAAGTCGGTATTGGAAGTCAAAAACCGCGAAATCTGTTATTTGCTCTTTCTCTCTTTCACATCCATTGTGACCTTCAATTCTTCTTTTCACTCTCGTTGCGGCTTTGCGGTCGAACTTTTGCGCGTTCACGATGTCGTCGCATCTGCTTTCTCTCCCCTCCTCGGAAAAACTCGCACGTAGAAGATCAACCACAATGGCTGCCTCCAAATATTTATTTTTTGCTAGCCACGACCACACGACCCACGGTCACCATGAATGCATTCTGATAATCTCGTTAAGATCGACAATGAACAGAATGAAATTTCGGGTTTGACTTCGAAGTTAAGAGGAACTCGGCTTAGCTCGACCCAACTTCTTTCTTCTCCCTCTATGCCCTTCCTTTTCAAAAGCGTAACTACTGAAATTCGACGAAGTCGAATAATTTTCTTTTTTATTCTGATTTTTCGAACGGAGGATCAAACGGGAAGGAAAGCGATCGACCGAAAGTAATGACGTTATTTTCTGCTCAACTGACGTATCTACACGTACGGTCTACTGAAAAAAAAAAAATATATATATATATATACATATATATATATATATATACTTAACTACCTACCTACAAATCTATAAAACTGTAATGTTTCACGAATAGAATTTGATCTTCCGAACAAACGTTACTTTATTACAGTACTTTAATATGCATATATGTCACATTCTTTCATATCATAAATTATAACAGAGAAAATCATTAAAAAATGAGTCAGGAGGAAGATCTCAGTAATGATAATCCACTTGATTGACATATTCGATTATAGCTATTATAAAATTTATAACAAATGCATAAAATAAAAGACAATAATACAAAGAAGAAGAGAAGGGGGAAAATTCAATGTAATCTTTTATTTTTTTTAATTTTAAAACGATTTATTCTAATCGCACAGAATCCCTTTACGGTCCTTTGCTCCCTTCACGCGTGTCTTAAGTATGACGATTCACGTTATGCCAGCTCGCCCTTTCGAGGAAGCAGATCTAATTTTTTGATCTCCCCTGTCCAACAAACAAGAACTGGCATCAACGCACGGTGCTATGATTTTCCGGTGGATCGACTCCCCTCCTGAGAGTCTCTCTTTCTAAAAAAGGAGAAGACGATATTGACGCGATGATAGGCGGAAGATCCATGATAAATTCGAAGATAGGAACAGGCGTAACGACTCAGCCCAACTCAGGACATAATTTTCGAATCAACAAACTCGAGCATTCCGTTTTATCTTAGATTATCGATATTCCTTTCCTGCCTTTAACATTCCCGGAAAAATCCAAGCTACCAATCATACGATTTTATTTCCGTTTCATCATTAAAATATTAGCAAAAGAAAAAAAAAAATATATATATATATATAAGAGTTAATTATACCTAAGGATACCATTTTTTAAATTTTATTATTATTACGAATTATTCGGTATTCAATTTTCTCATTAATGTTTTTTTCTTATCATTATACAATAAAGATAAAGAAAAATAAAATTATAAATAAAATAAAGAGTAATTATTAATAAAATAGAAATACGAAAGACATATAAAACTTGAAGTATTCGAATTATTTGCTATTGTTTCTAATTGATCTATTCGGATCATAATTTACACTCACTTTAAATTTCATATAAAATTTGTATAAGCGTCTAAATAACCAATCTTTTGAGATACTGTCAAAAATTACATTTTCTTCTTTCCCTTTTTGTCTAGTTTTTACATCATTCAATATGTACATAATGAAAATGTAATGTATCTACTTATATCATATCACGAACGAGGGTGGTCGTTGGAATTTTTTGGCATCGTCATTAATGACTTCGTGCCCCCCGGGAGTAGCCTTCGAAGAATCGATTATGACGCCATCGCTGCGTGTTGGTATTCACGAGTCGACATTACAAGTCTCTTACACGTTTTGGACACAATTTTCCATCCTTCGACGAAGAAGCTCATTCGTTTGTTCGTTCGTTCGTTCATTCGTTCGTCTGTTCGTTCATTCGCAAAAGAAAGAAAGAAAAAGAAAAACGAGAAAGAACAAAAAAAAAAAAAAAAAAGACACGAATTCTCGCTACTGTATACGTATATTTCACGCGTGCGTACGTGCACGAGAGAAGAATTTCACGGAGTCTCGTCGGGACGAAAAATATCGCCGATAAAGTTCGAGTTCCGAGTTAAGGCTCAGCACACCTAATGGCGCCATTTTAAATTAGTAAGACGCTTTCACTCCTTCCTATCGTTCGATCGTTACTAAAACACGAGAGTAAAGTATTAGATACGTGATTTAAGTACCTGTATCGTTAACTAGATCATAAAAACTCATGTCTTTCGTTCGCCTTCTAGTCGACACGTGCTAATTACGATGCAACCACCATTATAAGGAACTAATATGGGGACGCGTACACGTTAGACAGGATAGAAGAACACTGTATACTTATAGAATGGTAATAAAAAAATTTAACGCTTTTTCTATCGTTCAATTTTCTTACATTTCAACATAATCGCACTATCGTGTCGGTTATATATACTATCAACGATGTAGACACTCTAATCAATTTACTCATGTCCTTTTACGTTCCTAGAGAGAACACATATTTACCTTTTATAAGATAAGTTAAAAAAAAAAAAAAAAAAAGGAAGAAAACTTATAAACTTATTCAATATTTTTTTGAACATATTTAATCGTCCAAAAGAAAATTATTTCAACGATATAGATTTATCTGTAATTTGTGGTTAAACTGGTAAAATATGTTTTACATATAAAGCGTTATTTTCCCCACCCCTCCCCCACATTACTTTCTTCTCCATCGATATTCCTCCGTGCGATCATTCTCAAAGCTCGTTAAAAGACGCGTTATCGTGCGAATAACCTGGCCCCTTGGATATCAATTACTTCGTACGAATTAACATAATAAGACAGCAGGACGGTGGATCGAATGACTGTTAATAAATATTCTCGAGTTGGGCGTGAAAGGCCATATTCGATAATAAATCCAAGAGATTCCGTTGATGTGAACCGAGACGAGTGGTACCTACATGCTCGTACCTTCGTTTTCTCCTTCCGGGGATTTTCAAGAGTGCCGCGAGCACGCGAAAGAAAGAGTAAGAACGTCAACGCGATAAGTATGAGAGTAAAAGATAGATAGATAGGTAGAGAGAGAGAGAGAGAGAGGGGGAGAGAGAGAGAGAGAGAGTGAGGAAGAGAGAGAAGATGCGTCGTGCACGCGAGATACTCGATTATGGCACCGACGCATCGTACATTGGGGACGTGCTTTAATTATGCACACCTTGCACAGGAGCGACTGTAAGTATGCGCCACAAGGTGTGTACACACATATTTCTGTGTCTAGTATAGGTTGGTGGGAGAAAGAGGGAGAGAGAGAGAGAGAGAGAGGAGAAGAGGAAGAGAAGGAGCATATAGGGGGTAGGGAGAAGAAGCTTGCGGAAAGCAAACCCCCACCCCTTCTCTCTCTCTCTCTTTCTCACACTCTTTCTCTAGCTCTCTTATTTTCTTTCTCTCTCATCCTTTCACGTCCTGGGTGGCACGAGCGAGTATTCCTGTCATGTGAGCGTCGTGTATCGATGCTTAA
Source organism: Dolichovespula media (assembly GCA_911387685.1). Lineage (NCBI taxonomy): Eukaryota > Metazoa > Arthropoda > Insecta > Hymenoptera > Vespidae > Dolichovespula > Dolichovespula media. The sequence continues at coordinate 3,112,029 of OU426860.1, forward strand.
GCATGCTTAACCACGGCTACATTATGTCCGTTATGCGCGAGAATTATTGATTTTCACCATAAACTTCGTACGGTCCTCGCAGTCTTGAATTCTCGATTATTATCGAACGACCAACGCCAACGTTGCCTCAACGATTCATCGATTCGTTTTTCTCGATCGTCTCGATCGACGATTTTTCTTGGTATTGATGAAAGAATGGACGATTACTTATGTTTCATAAATTTATTTTGTACTTTATTCGTAACTATTTCTCGGTGGTGAAATATTTTTTATTCTCTTTCTCTTTCATTTCTTTTTCTTTTTTTTTTTTTTATCTCTTTTTTTCCTTTATGAAATTCATAGAAAACCTTCGAGAATTTCGATGTAATCAAATCTGTTTATTTTCTATCGTTTCATTCGAATTAACGTACAGGTGCCGGCGTTCGAAAAGTTACCAATTAAAAACGCTGTAGTTTCGTCGATTATAAATCTTTTTATTTAATATTTTAAGATAATATCGAGAACACGTTAGATTTCATGAGAAACATGTCACTGTCCGATATGGTTACCTTTGTTGCGGATGATGACATCAAGTCTTCCGATGAAATCATTACACGCTGCACGAATGTAATCCTTTGGAATTCGTTCCCAATTCCAACGAAGCACCGACTTCAATGTTTCTACGCTTTCATATTTTTCGGTTGACATCTTAACCTCCAAAATGGAGTCTTCAAAATGGACCATACGGAGAAGTCCATTGGATTTAAGTCTGGCGCCTGATTTTGCGATAATTTGGGCCGCTGTTATTCCAAATAGTCGTTTTCCACTCGTTTTCATTGACCGGGGCGTTAAGGTGTACCAGCAACCTTTACCAACAAAAGTTTGGTCAAATGATGCGCTGATTCCTCGGGCACGCAAACAATTTAATACAAACTGTTAGACATTCCAACAGGACTCGGCATCTTCCCATAAAGCTCGTTCAACGCAACAATTTTTCCAAAATCACATCCCACAGTTCATTTCTTCATAGCAGTTGCCTCCATACTCGCCAGACTTGAATCCGACGGATTTATCCATACGGTCCATTTTGGAGGCTAAGGTGTCAACAAAAAAAAAAAAATATAAAAGCGTGCAAACATTGTAGTCCGCGCATTGTCGGGAATGGGAACGAATATCGCATGATCACATACGTGGAGCGTGTAATGATTTCATCGGAAGACCTGATACCATCATCCGTTTTTCATGAAATCTAATGTATTCTCAACATCGTCTTAAAATGATATATAAAAAGATTCATAACTGACGAAAATAAAGGCACTTTTAATTGATAATTAATCGAGCGCCGGGCCCTGTATATGCTTATAAGATTCGATGCAAGATATTTTATGACGTCGTGAAGAATCGAATTATCCAACCAAGTGGAACGAGATATCTCGTTAATATTGCCAAAATGTCATCGGATTATTGACACTTATAAACGATATAATCTCTCTCTATCTTTCTCTCTCTCTCTCTCTATCTCTCTCTCTCTCTCTCTTTCTCTCGCTCTATCTCCTTCTGTCTCTCTCTATTTCTCTCACACATATGCATATTTCGTATATGATATTCGTTGCTACGAGGCACGCGGCATGATCCATAAATAATGCATAGGCCCGGCCGTGTTCCGGTCTGTAATTTGATTGCGGAGGCGTCGATTTAAAACTTTGGCACCCACTTTCTTCACGGACACAACGATAATCGCACGTACACAACAAGCTTTTTACACAATGATGTCCAACACCACATGAGAAAGAGAGAGAGAGAGAGAGAGAGAGAGAGAGAGAGAGAGAGAGACTAATTGAAGTAGACGAAGAGAAGAAGAGACTCTGAAGAGAAAGGGACGGGTTAAGGATACATTGTGAAAGACAATTGCACCATTGTTGTGTACTAGCCACATGTAATTAACGATAACATCTCGCAAAATTATTCGTTTCGATCGAAACTCATCTCCCTCTTCGTTTTGGCTTGCGTCTTGCACGAACAAACTTTCTTATCGAACATCCTCGGATATCTACGTATTTATGCAGACACATCGAACTTACATATGTACATACATATACGTATGTATATGGAAAATTAAAAGATATTTGTAAATGTTTAAAACCTTTCAAAAGTCAAAATTCAAAACGCGTTGATAAGTATGGGGTTTGAATTTTTGCACGATTTAAAGGGCGAAACATATAAAAATACTCTTTCTCTCTCTCTCTCTCTCTCTCTCTCTCTTTTTCTCTCTTAATCTCTAAACAAGAAAGTAACGTCCACTCTCAATGTCGGTAGCTTTCTCAGAAAGAAGATGCAACTTCCTTCCTGTCTACTCCTCTCATTTCCGATGTCAGTCACACATGGGTAGTATTTCAAGGAGTATGCATTTTTTTCTTTCTCTCTCTCTCTCTTTTTCTTTCTTACTTAAAGCACGGCCATAGGCAGAGCGTTTTCTTTATGGCGGTCTTCGCTCGGTGAGGCTCGAGTTCGGTACACACGAGGCGTGCACACGATTCGTGATTAATTGGCAGCTTTCCAGGTAGTCGTTACTAAGCGGACCGGCCACTTCGAACTGTCAGACCGGCCTTCCGTCCGCACCGGCCATTGTTTCATGATTAATCATCCATTGGTAAGTCACCGTTCTTTCCTAGTAACCTGTCCTCTCAAATCCTCTTCCCTCCTCTCTTTTCTCCCTTCTCCGTCTCTTCGTTCTCTCGTTCTTCGATCCGTCGATCGATCGATCGATCGATCGATCGTTCGCGATCGATAGATTTCTTCCTTTCTACATACACGATCGAACTACCCTTCCTTATTATTGTCACGCTTTCGCTATACTTTCACGATCGATGAACTTGATGATCGACGATGATCGAAAGTCCATTTAATTATTCCGTTTAGAAAGTATACGGTAATAGTATCGATGATCATAGACGGCATTATGAAATTGTAACAGAACGTTTGAAAAGGAAGATCATGTTTTATTTATTTCTATAGGAGTAGAAGAAATTTTGTACCATTATTTGAATTATTTATTGAAACAAATAAAGAAATTATGTAGATACTTATCGATTATAAAATTAACATTAAGAAATTTTTCGATTCGACACTTTCTATATGAATATTTAAATGACAGATAAAAATTTGTATCTCTTTCGAATTCCTTAAGGAAAACTAGTATATAAATCAAATTATCGATTTTTAAGATTAACGTGTCAATTCATCAATGTCAGTGTCAAGTATCGATATTGTTAAATAATCAGTGGGTCATAAAAATATTTTCATGATGCATATCATGTTAAAATTACTAAAATTGTTGTTCATATTCTTGTCATTTCCTTTCCCATCAAATCGTGGTCGATATTTGTTCAACGACCACCCACTCTCTATTCATAATCACAAACATGCTAGAAACCGTCACATCTCGTTTCCGCTATCTCAGCGTAATTATCTCCTAATTAATAGTCCATTAGGACTACTCGTGGCAGGATGTATGTACGATTATGTTCAACATCGGCTTTGGCACAGTTCCGTTCTTATCGCTAATTTTGATTACGCGAAACATCGTCTTTCTGATAAACAACTGAACAACTGAAAATAACTTTTATTTTCATATATCCTCAAACAATAATATAAACAAACTAAAGAAGAAAACGTATTATATGGTAATTATTTCTATGAATATTCATTAATGATTAATTAATCATCACGATAGATGTTTCCTGTTTTTTCTTTAACGATTTAATATTCCTAACTTAAATAAAAACATTATTTATATTCGTTTCTAATCAGAAAACTCTTTCGTACACGAGACACGTAATAGATATTTTTATGAAATGAACGACCATTCTCTCTTTCTCTCTATCTATCTATCTATCTATCTATCTATCTATCTATCTATCTATCTCTCTTCTTTTTGTATTTTTTTCTACATTCAAATATTATCTATCTACAAAACGATTAAACATACAATACATAAAATATGTTGCAATTTTCTGACAAGAAATAACGCTTATCGTAACCGTAAAATTGACCTAACGGGAATATTGAAAGAATGGAGGTCTCCTGATACATACTCCTGCAGTAGAATTATATATCGACATTTCCGTGTAAATGTGACTCGCCGTCGTGAAAATCAAAGATTCAAGGCGGTCGCGTCATAACCATTTACCGTTTACACTGTCTGCATCGTTCAACCGTTGTCACGACGTGAGCCGCATGCGACAGAGCGTTTGACGCCGGGCAAATCTATGAGATAGACCTATGTGTGTCTATCTTTCTTTATATCTTTCTCTTTTCTTTTTCTATTTGACCCTTCTCTCATGATACTTATGTGTTCTTCTATATACCTTATACCTTTTTCTTACAAAAGAAGAGAATAGGATCGATTAGAACGATCATCGGTAGCCGGAAGTCTAACTGAAAGTCCTCCTACGAAGGTCGATGTATCTCACGTGGCTCGAGGCTAGATCGTCCGAGGCATCGTTAATCGAAAGGACATTATCCGTAAATTCACTTGCGAGAAATCGATTAGAAAGAGTCACGTGTGACTAGGACCGACGTAAAATCTCGTAAACGAGAGTTTCGATGAATACAAAGCATCTACATTCCCGACTTACACGTTACTAACGAACGATAATTACTTTTAGCTTCTCTCCATTGTATCCCTTCGAGAGACGTCTTGACCATTAGATTGCGATGATAGATTAAACTTTATTATTTATTTTTATTACATTTTTATACCCGAAGTTTCGTACGTTATTAATCAAATTTTTATAGTGTCATTGTCTCTGAAAATTATAAGATGCAAATGATGTAACCGTGTCTTTTGTTCGTTACGTTAAAAATGTATAACAAAGGATATCGTTAATATTATTAAGCTGATCGACATTCGAATCTAATCGGAGAATGAAAAAGTGAACAAGTAATCAAATTTGTTTATTTCCTTATTAATCTCAAACCTCTTCGATTGTCCAATCGAGATTGTCAACAATCCGGTCTTGCTCTTGGCCTTCTTTCAGCTCTTAAGGAACGCGCTCGATGACCGATCGGAGATATTTCACGAATTCCAATAAAACAAAGAAGATCGTGTCGGCAACACGTGTCGAGGGTCCTCGCCGAAATGCGAAAAATGTCTTAGTGGAATCCGCCTGAATCTGTTCGCCCGATCTTCCATTTCTCGCGACGAGAACGAGCCAACATTTTCTCTTCGAGAATGAAATCCTTATCAGCGAGAAGTCTTGTGAATTTTTATGCAATTTTAAATATCATATAACGACCGCGATCAAATCTAGATATTTCGTTAAGGGCGTTGTCAACAAAAAGAAATGAAAAAGAAGTGACATCGTCAGAAAAAAAAAAAAAGAAAAAGAAAAAGAAAATACGGTTTTATCACCATATCGTGAGAATATCATATACATATAAGTCGTTAATAATATTATAATGTTACAAGAGAAGAGAAATGTAATGAAAAAAATTATGAAATAATTTTATTCGATAAATTATCATTGACATAACACTAATCAACATATCCCCGACCACTCTAACTATCGATCTTCGAAACTCGATTAAAATGAATTACTTTGAAACTAAGGTGGCCGTACAGAAACCATCCTAGAACTCTAAATAAGAAAGACTCTAATCCAATACGGAACAGCATTGAATTACGAAGAAAATCATAATGCAAAACGAATAATTCCAGGTCATCGCTCAAGGTGTGATCGTGGATCCGGTCGTTGATACGAAGAAAGAATGAAATGAAAGAGGGGTGCGGAAGAGGGGGAGGGGGTAAGGAGCTGGATTGTTAGAAAGGCGAGGTTAATCAAATTCCCATGATTCCGAATTAGCAGATGCTTTCGCCAGATCGAATGGACGCCCCGTGGCGACCCCTCCGAGAGAGAGAAACTCCATAGAATGTACGCCCGTCCTTAAGATATTCACGACAACTATATTAGCCGTCTAAGATAGGATCGGCATCATACTGTGCCGGGGACATCGCCATGGTCTGAAAACGGTCCACCACTGGCACCTCTTTCTTCCTTTTTTTTTTTTTTTCTTATTTTTTCTTTCTATTTCTTTTTATCTCCCTTTTCCCTTTACCTTACCTTACCTTACCTTACCTTACCTTACCTTTTTCCACTTTTCTCAGCTCTCCCTACATTCTACGAATCTTTAAAATAGATATAGTTGTATATCTAATACATACGTAGATAGAGATTAATGTGTGTGTATATGTATACATATATACATATATAGATATATACCCATACCAAACATTTCTACCTATATTTATCAGGTCCTGTCCCAATAGATACATCCACTTCTATAAATATCTATCTTCTTCGATCGACGAACGATTATTTGGTTAATAAGAATTCGGAAGCCTTGTTAAGACACGAACGAATGGCGATGAGAGACGAATTTAAACGACGAGTGCCTCTTATCGTTTTGGACTCGTGACGATTTAAGGAAAAGAAAATAAATTGATGAAGGATACCTGAAGAGAGAAAGAGAGAGAGAGAGAGATTGAAGGTTCTTTTCGAATTCGTCATAAGGGAACGATGGACCATGGTGTCTCTGGTAAGAAAGAAAGAGAGAGGAAGCTCCATCCTTCGGTGAATTAGCATGTAAATCCGTGGTATTAAGATGTCGGTGGTAGCGCAGGATGATGAAACGCTCCGTCCCGGCATTGTTAATCAAAGAATTAGCATATGAAATCTGTATTATATACGGTGGTTCGAGCAGTACCGACCAACCAAGCGAGCTGCATTGGATATACCCCTCTCTTTTAAAACGTACAAACTACAGTGCCGGACATGTCAATGGAACCCTACGAATAGAAATTTCCCTTTGATCTCTTCTTTTCAGTTTCTATCTGGTTAACATTCATTTAAATATCACGTATGATCCCATTAACTTTTATCAATTGATCTATATTTCAGGATTTATAAAAAAGAAAATATATAAGTATACCTTAAAATATTTCCAATATCAATTATCGATCGATATGAAATCATCCTCATTGTACGAGCAAACGTAAATACTTAATAATATATATATATATATATATATATATATATATATATATATATATATAAATATATAAATCTAAATACATAAACCGGCTTCATTAACTGTCACGCAATCGATACTTATCTTATAGATATACTTCTGCGAATGATCCAACTAGCGAACCGTTAAGAATTCCCTCTTTAAATCCCTCAGTAAGTCATTTGTCATCAGCGAAGAGAAAACTCATCGGCAATCACGATACTTCATCGTAACAACCTCGTTAGTCCTTAATTCAGGCAACGTAGGAAAACACTTTGAACGTAGCAACATCGTTGCAGACTTCCGTTCAAAGTTATAAGAAGGGGCCCCGAAGGTCTAAAGGGCACGTAGAAGACCTTCGACTGCAGCAGCCCTGCATGCAACACGGTGGCTCGTACTAACACTCTCACCCACGCGTGTAAGTATTCAAACGCATATATATATATATATATATATATATATGTACATATACGTACTTACTTGAACACTTATACGGAAGAGATGCACGTGATGCATACACGAGAATGTGTACGAATGTGTATATAATAAATAAGAAGGACTTTATCAGATCCCACGCAGACCCCTGCAGCTACCATCGGCATTATAATGCTCGTAAGCTGATTATCCGCTTGAATTTGTCCACGTTCTTATAATTGGCTCAATAAGCAGGTTGCCCGATTAACGGTCTTCATCTTCTCTCTCTCTCTCTCTCTCTCTCTCTCTCTCTCTCGATGTCATTTTCTCACTATCTCTCTTTATTTTTCTTTTTCTCGCTCACGCCCTTTCCAGTCTCCTCTTCGATCTTTAAGCTCCCTATATGTATGTGTCTTACAAGAGGACGTAATCTGTGTCCTCGTGCAGCCACGATTATTTCCAATTTGTTAGATGATCAGAGAATTTTTCTCTTTAATGCAAATCGCGCAAATCGCGTTTCCTGAAAGTCGAGTCTCCAAGAACGAATATCAAGTCTTGATCTTTCAACTTTTATGCGTTGAACTGTGATATAATATATTCTGATATATATATATATATATATATATATATATATATATAAGATACACACACACACACACACACACACACACACACACCTATGTATATAAGCGTTAACTCTTTCATAGCTTATATCCGAAAAAAAATTTATTGTAATCATTTTAATTGAAATTTATCAAATCGTTCGAAATAATGGAAGGAAAATAATTCTAAAAATAAAAGAAAGTAATTATGAGAAATAATTCGAAACTTTGTATCATGGAAACAAATGGGATTTGTTCGAACGTCAAGAGAAAGGGTAGGTAGCTTCAGTGTGAGGACACCTTTAATACGTACCGTATTTATTCAACGTAGTATCCGAAAACCCCCGGGAGGGAAGAAAACGTACAACAAATAGGAGTTAATCGGCTGGCTACATCGATACTAAAAGCGTGGTTCATTGTGTGGAGGCAAACGCCTGCTCGATATAATTGGCCTCTAATTAGACTCCGGCAAAAAGTAAACTCATCGTCCATCCGTTCCACCACGCTTCATCTTCACTCTCTTTCTCTCTCTCTCTCTCTCTCTCTCTCTCTCTCTCTTTATCTCCCTCTCTCTTCTTCTTCTTCGTTTCATCCTTCGCGTCTCGTAAAACCAACCACTCTTCCTCCATCCTTTTGCTTCTCCTTCGGTTTTACCTTCTTCGTTCTTCGCGTGGGAGCTCCCATTCGCACGTCTCTCTCTCTCTCTCTCTCTCTCTCTCTCTCTCTATCTGTCTATCTATCTCTCTCTCCCCCTCTCTTATTCTTGATCACCTGCAAGAGAGAGCTTTCGTGCCGTCCGAGTGAAATTTAAAGAGCTCTCATAATGATTCTCGATACATTGTTATGATAATGGAACGATTAGCATTTACGAACACCTTTCCTTTCTTTACTTTCTATTTTTTCTTTTATTTCTTTTTTTTTTCTCTTTATCTCCTTTTTTTTTTCGTTTCTTCTTTTATTTCCCATATTCTTTCTCTTTCAAATTACGTGTCAGTTAAAATCTTAAAAAGAAATGAGAAAAAATCATATCAAATTTGTAGGATATGAAAAGCAATCGAAGTACGTACTTGCAATAACTACAATTACTTTCCCATTCGTATACGGGGTTCTCCTTCTTAAAGAGAGATAAACAATTCCTCGTGTAAGAACGTTATAATATCTACTTTGCTGGAAGCCTTGTAAGAAGATTGATGTGTGCGTAGATAGGATAAAGAATTACATTGGCCATGATCGTTCGACTCATGCCTCGAAACTAATCGTTTAGAGGCAAACGACGGTAAGAAACGTAATAAGACTTTCGAACGAATAATTTTTCTTAAATCAACAATCAACTATCTCTTTCTCTCTCTCTCTCTCTCTCTCTCTCTCTCTTTCTCATTCACCTTATCGATAAAGAGTTAGCAGTACCCGAGACTCGAGTACCGTTTAACGCTTTACACATCTTCGTTCGTTCTACCGAGCAAGGAAGAAACGACTCAACTATCTCCTCCCGCGGACGAAGATTGATTTGGCTTTGTTGGCAATTAGCCCGCATCCATTAGTCAGCCGCTGACTTTTCAATCGAGCGCCAAAACGAAGGACGCGCCCGTTAGGGCCTCGGCAGCCTCGTCATTGCCGGACAAATGGATTTTCCTCGTGGATCTCTTAATCTTCTCTCTTTCTATCTTCTCTCGTCCATGCCGTTACAAGCAAGTATTTATGTATCTCAATTCGTTCTTCCCGTCGCAGTTGTCGTCTTCTTCTTTAACCATCGACCATGTTCAAAACGTAACGATCGTCCAAACGTAGACTATATTGGTATTATATTAGTTTGGATTTTTATAAAATACTTTTTTCTTTTTATTATACATTACAAAATAAATGAATGTTTGGTTAGAAATAAAGGAACGTTAAAATACTTTCTTATATACGTATATCATCTATATTAGATCGAGGAGAATATACATTTGTATTATGTAAACTATATATTTGATGTGTATATATAATTTATATCAGTACTGGTTGACTCTATCTTAATTTATTAAGTGATTATAATGATATGGTTAGGTATAATTGCACGTTACTTGATATATAGAAAATTATAGAATATGAAATCAAGGTGTAACGTTAGAGTACAATTTCTTATGGTGTTCTCTCTATTACAACGTAGTTACTACTGCGACTCTAAACAAAACAAGAATAAATGAGCACAGAGTAGACGAATACGTGAAGCTTGCATCGCTCTATGATAAACAATTATCCGAACATTTTCCAATAAACTTTACAAAATATAAACTTATGAAAACACATTTAACGCGAGAAGTCGCGTTTAAAAATTGGAAAGTAACGAAACATTGACCTACGAGCACGTCTTCGTGTATGTTCAGAAGAAAATTCCTTTATTCCCGATATAATCCTCTCTCATTTTTCTTAATCCTTTTCTCCAGTACATTCTCAACTTCTCATTCCTTATCCTTTTCTATCTCTTTTATTTCGTACCTCGTCACTCATTTCTTTTTTTCTTATCTTCATCAATTAGACTATGATTTACAGTCGATCATTTCGAGAAGCATTTAGCGCTCGTAAAAGTCCAACGCTACCGATAATTAGCCGAGTATTAAACTCATTAAAGGACGGCTGAGTGTAATATGCCAATTAATTAGCGAATGGTAGGCTCGTCAAATAAATTCACAGGACCGTCTCTAGTGGTACGTAGAACCCTTCCTTGCTCTCCCCCCCCCTCTCTCTCTCTCTCTCTCTCTTTTTCTCATTCTCTTTAACTGTCCTTCAGAAAGAGTAAAATCTCGCTATTTATCTTCGAAAAATTATCCGGAGGGATAATAAACAGTTATTAGGTACCTGTTATCACGGTGTTTTCGTTGGACGAAAAAAGAAAAGAAAAAAAAAAAGAGAAGAGAAAAACGAAATAGATACGTCGATCGATCACCGAACGAAGTCGTTCCCTTCCGTCGGCTTTTTCGACGAAATTGTTTTCGTAGTCGCTGTTAACGCTGCGGGCTAAACCGCGTACCGACGTCGTAAGTTTGTGAAGGTGTTGCCCGCTCGTAACCTCCGGGCGTCCTCTCCCTGTCTGTGCTATGGCGAGAAGACAAACAAGAGGCGAAAGAAGGGAGGAAATGAGGAGGGAAGTGGGAGAAGAGGGAAAGAAGGTGAAACGAGAAAAAGAGAAAGAGAGAGAAAGAGAGAGAGAGAGAGAGAGAGAGAGAGAGAGAGAGAGAGATGTTAAAACACGTGGTAGGAAGTGAGACAAAGATAGAGATATGCCTCTCTGTGGTCCAGAGAGTAGCGAACGATAGAAAGAAAGAGAAAGAAGAGATGCTGGAGGAGAAAGGAGAGACGTTTGAGGGAGGAAAGGAGGACGAAAACGAGTATAAGTTAACGAGGGTGTGATTCATGGGGCCCTGCTGGCGTGGTTCCTCTTCGCTGCTCGAAAGGTGCTCATATCCCAAAATTATGTCCAGCCTGCACCTGCTGCATATCGAAAGTTCCACTTTTCGTTCCATGGATACTGCGCTCTCTAACGGTAGCTTTCTCTCTCTCTCTCTCTCTCTCTCTCTCTCTCTCTTTTTCTCACTTACCACCCTCACGGTTCCAAGTCTCCCCGAATTTTGCTTTAAGTCTGATCGATTGAGCTCTTTGTGCAGCAAACACGCGACACCGATGAATGGAATGATTTAAGTTTTAAACCTCTGTCGGCTTCTGACTGAATTATCGCCATGTTTATGTCCTCCGGTTCGGTTTCGCTTCTCCTCCATTCTTTCCTTTATTTCTCCCACCCTATCTCTCTCCCTCCCTCTTCCTCTCCCCCCCGTCTCTCTTTCTCTCTCTCTCTCTCTCTCTCTCTCTCTCTCTCTCTCTCTCTCTCTCTCTTGCATTCATTCATTCAAATGCTATCCCTTACTGACTTTGTTTCTTATCGAAATTATAAGATTATAAAAAAAAAAAAAGTTAATTTTTCATATTTATTCAAAATCATATCGTCGATGAAATTCTGCCTTCAATACCAATCTCCATGTAAATCGGTTGAGAACCGCTGGCTCGATGCATCCAGGTATCATTTAACTTGGTTAGGGAGCGATGGTGCGTGCGACTGATGGGTATGAGGTTGTAAAGGATCCCTTCGAGACATTAATATTACCAACGTAAGCACCAACTCGCTTGTAATCATGGTGCATCGGTGCAGCGAGCAGCGTGCTACGCTCGGCGTTCGAGTTTAGAAAAGGATTTGAACAAGTATAGAACAATGCACGAAGTTATCGTAAAACGATTAGGATAAGTTGTTTATTGGCTATCAGTCTATATACTTATCGTTTCATATTTACGAGCAAATTATCATAAACCAGCGAAACAAATTCTGTGGTATAGTTATACATTATTCTTATAATGTATCCATATACGGTAAATATAGGTAAATAAATGTAAATACTTTCTAAAAATATAATAGATTCTATAGACGTCATTAAAAATTGCAATCAATTTCACTAATCCCACCTGACTAGTCATAAACGTTTTAACCGACCTGGAAATTCTGGAATTCTTGAAAATACGATCGTTCGAGTATCGAAAATGGCTATATGTTTGAACGGGGATCGACAACTGGCCGAGGATAGCCCTTTGGATCTATGTTTATGATCGAACGAGCTCTCGTTTACCGCTTTTAGTTACCCGCCAGGGAGTCTCGAACCGGTGGGTATAATCGCCGCTGTAGTTGGATAAGAGGAGGAAGAAGAAGAAGAAGAAGAAGAAGAAGAAGAAGAAAATGAAGCAGAAGAAGAAGAAAATGAAACAGAAGAAGAAGAAGAAGAAAAAGAAGAAAATGAAGCAGAAGAAAAAGGAAGAAGAGAGAAATAAATATGCAAGGAAGAAGGTAAAAGAAGGAAGGCCGGTCCACATTTCGAAAGTACGTTGTGGTAACGGACGGACGGACGGACGGATGGACGGACGGACGGACGGTCTCGTTTTACGTAGGCACTTCTCGGCATCGTCCATGAATGCTCGCAATAAAATTTGTCGCGCAAATCCCTCTGCCATAAATCGGCGACGAAGGCGCGAGGATCTGGCAGCGAACAGTGCCGAGGCACCGGATCTGGACCTTTCGATCTCTCTCTCTCTCTCTCCCTCTCTCTCTCTCCCCTTCGAAATTCACCATAAACGCCACATCGTATCTCCCAGCGCGAGATGGATCGCGTACGACCTTCTTACAACTTTATGCCCCTTCTTGGAAACCCTTCTGTACCCACCATCCGAATTTTCTTTGACGACGATGATCGCGTACCACCGATACACTAATATTGATCCCACCTGGATATCTCTGATTTTTCACCCTCACCCCATACCAATCGAAAGATTTACGATCAATTCTAACATCGATTCAATATTGAGAATTGATATTGAAAGTGATTTACTATGGGATTAGATCGAGAAATTCATAAGGTTATTCGATTTAATCCGTACAACGATGGTAAACGCAGGCGAACTGTTTCTCTTTTTGTCTGAATTAATGCGCGTAATAAGAAGATAAGTAAATACCAATACTATCATTTTTATCCTTTCTTCTTATAATCCAAGTTCGACTGACATTATACTAAATATCATTTCTCCATTGAGAGATACGATAATCTTGACAATGCAAACCTTTTCTCTCTCTCTCTCTCTCTCTCTCTCTCTCTCTCTTTCTCTTTTTCTTCAATTCGTTAGGGCGTCATCGTAAGCTCTTTAAAATTATCTGCTTCGGCTAACGTAAAAAAAACTACGAGATGCAAATAGAGAAGAAAAAGAACTCGCGGAATCTTCCGCAAATTCTTGCTTAATATCAGCATTGTTCCTTCCACGCCTCAGGGAGAATCAGAGAAGAAGATGAAGAGAAGAAGAAGAAGAAGAAGAAGAAGAAGAAGAGGAGGAGGAGGAGGAGGAGGAGGAGGGAAGGTAAGGTAGGAAGAAGAAAGCGACGACTTCGAATCCTGAGGATTACAGAGAGAAAGAAAGAATTAAAGAAAGAAAGAAAAAAGAAAAAAAGAAAAAGAAAGGAAAGATATCTACCTGCGATGGAACTCGAGAGTCGAGGATTAGCACGATGAATATTAAAATTAGCCGGTGGGTCGGCTGACTTTAGCGAACATTAACCACAGTGAAAAATCATTTTTCGACGATGGTGGAACACGATGTGAGCTCGGTTAACAGGATGAAGATAATCACTGGAGACAGAGTTAACTGGATAATTTTGGGATTTGTTGGTAAGGGTCAGCTTTGAAAACACGTTTACACAAACTTGCTGATTTGACTAGTTTAACATAGTCCAACACATACACTCCCTCTCTCTCTCTCTCTCTCTCTCTCTCTCTCTCTTTCTCTGATTCTATTCTTTTTTCCCCTAACGCGGATGGTCATCCGTTAAACGTAGAAACGATTGTTACGGTCACCTGCAGATTATCACTTGCCCGCCTATCCCTAATCCGTTTTTGAAAGACAGTCACAGCAGGTCCTGCGACGAAGTAGGAGTGGTGGAGAATTAGCTGGCTAACTGAAATTTGAACCACGAGAATGAACGAACAACAGTCATTTCATCGACAACGTTGTCGTATTCTTCTTAAGCTTTTCCTCCTACATACTCCCTTTCGTATCGTTCTTACCTTTCATAAATTCTTTTAAAAAGAATTTTCTAACGGATTCTAAACGGCACATGTTAGGGCCCGTATTTGACGTCTAATGAAACCCTTTTAACTCATTTACCATTGAAATCAACGGAACACTCTTCGATCGTTTATTATTTCTGGGATCAAAAGGAAGAAAGAAAAAAAAAAGAACTCTTCTGGAATCCCATGTATATAGATATATATATATATATATATATATATATATATATATATATATATATATATATATATATATACATTTATAGGTTACAGATGAATGATCCGGCGAAGTCCCATAAGTTTGTAACAAACTTCAAGACAGGATTTTAACCCTAACGAAGGAGCTCCTAGCGAGAAGAGAGAGGCGCTTCGAAGATAAAGCGGCTGAAACATTCGAGTATCCCGACACTTCGCCTACTCCCTCCTGACATTTTAACAAACAGCGACGCTGGTCAGAACGCATAATTATTTTTGCGAAGCGCGGAGCCGCGCGATTACCTCGCGTCTTCATCTACCTCAGGCGTTCTCTCTCTCTCTCTCTCTCTCTCTCTCTCTCTCTCTCTTTCTATCTATCTATCTCTCTCTTTCTATCTCTCCCTCTCTCTCTCTCTATCTCTTTCTTTCATACTTCTTTCGCGCGCAAGGTAGGCAACGATATTTTGTGCTGAAAGCCGCGGCCCTTTGCGCCTTTTTTGTACGGCCCTTCGGGGCCCCCACGTCGAAGGTGGAAAAGGGCGTGGGGGCGTGGTAACGGTCAGCGTTTTAAATCACCTCGAGCATACGTACAAACCATCTCGCTGATTTCGACGCCTCCATTCGCATTTTCCTTCGGGCGTTATCCTTCCGCAACATACTCTCGACGTATTCGAGATAAGCGAGTGAATATACATACTTCGGTGGTACCATAAACGATCCCCTTTTTGTCGAACACGACGGTATGGAGTTATGAATTTTTCATTTGCCGCCCATAAGTTTCGGTCTAAAAGGGGGCTGAACAAATTCACAGTTATGTATCTAAAGGTTAAGAATATTTTTAATTAAATCCTCAATATTGCTCATACACTTTATACCTAACGATTATATAATTCAACAATTATAGAAACGTATGGAAAGTTCGTATGTATGTCTGTCCAATAAAAAAAAAGTAGCAAGTAAAACTATTGGAATATTTTGAACATCTGTTATGACAGAGTCGTAACTGAAAAGAATTCTTGTATTTTCGAAAGATATGTTTTCCAAACCGATATTTGTGGAAACATTTTTCAACGCTTATTACAAACTCACTATGTATTTCGCATCGAGATTATGTAACCTTAAGAAGAAAAAGGTTCAAATAATGGAAGGAGAATCGATATCTTATTACGTCAAAGTGGAAGATTAAGACAGTACTGGGGAGAGCCAGTCGCGAATGATGTTATTCGAGAAAATCAATACCCTCCTTTAATATCCATGGACTCTGACGTACAATAAGCTGAAATACCAGCTTCCTTATCATTTTGTAAACCTATCAAAACTGTTACTGTTCAAGAGAAATGAGCGAAGGATGAAAACATTATTTATTGCTAATAAAATTGTCGCTTATAACACGAAAAAAAAAAACATAAGATAAACTATAACGAAAAGAAAGATAATCCAAAAGTAACAAACTAACGAGAAAATTCTTATTATATTAATGTCAAGATTTCAATAAGAGAAAAATATGGAATGTAGAGATTTCAAAAATCGGCGAGGTTTAAACAATCTGAAGTGAGAGAGAAAGAGAGAAAAGAGAAGGAAGGGATTAAAGTTAAAGAGGTGGAAATAGAAAGGGAAGAAGAAGAGGTAGAGGATGATGATGAAGGAGGAGAGGGAGAAGAGGGACAGAAAACCAATATGAAATTATCCTCGCGCGAGCCAGCGCCAAATTGCAGGTAATAAAGAGGGCCGATAAACAAATGAAGCAACGAGAGGCGTGAGGTGCGGCTTCTCTCTTTTAGTCGGGTAGACGAAGACTTGGTAGAGGAGGAGGAGGAGGAGGAGGAGAAGAAGGATGGTGAAGGGCTGGAAGGGTGGTAGGGAGAAGGACAATGGTGGTGGGGATAAAAGAAGGAGGAGAATGCCGAGCTCATCTGCACCGGGCAAAACAAATACTCTTCTCGAGCATCGCTACAAATGGAGTGTGTGTGCATGCGAGAAAGAGAGAGAGAGAGAGAAAGAGAGAGAGAGAGAGAGAGAGAGAGAGAGAGAGAGATAGAAAAAGACGAAAAAGAAAATGGAGGAAGAAGAAATAACTTTGGCGCGTTTCGGCTCGCGCTCGCCTACGTGTGCATCAATTTGAAAGAGAAATTTAACACCACGGAGAATAAAGTTTAAACTTGAAATCAGATTTTAGAAAAGGAAAGACTATTTAACGTTTTTCTTAAGATTGTTATAACATCAGGTATTTATATTTATTTTTTTAATTTCTCTTATCCATCTATCCAATTGTCAATATATCACTGACAAGAAAACAACGAATCGAATTCCTTCCTCACAAACAAAATGATTGTTAAAGGAAAGTTATACTACGGAAAAAAAAAAATTAACAAAGCAATTCTATTTCGAAGAACTTGGAAACTTTGAGTACCTCTATATTAACTTCTATCTATTTCTCGAAAGGAGTAAGTAATATTACTTCCATCGACTTAAACTAATAATTTCTTTCTAAGTATCCATCTGACCTATACCTCGGAGATTTGTAAAAAGTTTCAAGATCAGGAAAACGTTTCCTCGTTAACAGGCAAAAACTTGATCTTTTCCTTAGATCGAGAATAGTATTAGTAATATCAATGATTAGAACTTACTGCTTAAAGAGATAGAGATAGAGATAGAAATAGAGAGAGAGAGAGAGAGAGAGAGAGAACAATGACGGAGGCTGGTGGCGCCGGTTTGTTGAGCGTAATTCTCCAATTAAGTAACTGTTAGAGTCACGACGGCGGCACGCCATCGTCTACCACCGAGGTGGTGTCTCGACGAGGAGGAGGTGAGGAGGTGCCGAGGCCACCCGTCGGTCAGCCTCGCGCGCTTCAAGGCACTCCAAGGGGCTCCGTGATTTCAAACCAAGATGGCCGACAGTACGGCCCTCCTGGCCCCTTCCAGGTGGGTGGGGGTAATGACGCTCATCACCGGACAGTCTTTTGCTATACCAACATCACTCGAGAGTACTTACTTTTCTCCTCTTGGTACCTTCGCGAGATAGAGAGGGAACGTACAACGATCCGATCTCATCCGCGATAGAGAGAAACTTCCTGCCCTCCCGTCTTCTCTTCTTCCTTCTTCACCTCCTCCTCCTCCTCCTCCTCCTCCTACTCGCCTAACGCCACCTCCTTTATTTTTTTTCTCTTTTATCTCTCTCTTTTCTTCTCATGCATCGTCGTTCCATCGCTTTCTCTTACTCCCACTCTTCTTGTTATTATTATATTCCTCTTCTTCGGGGAAGGGGATAGGGCCAGGGGGAGGGGGAGAGGGAGGGAGGAGAGACACGGTACTTGTCAATCATTTCTTTTTTCTCGATCCTTATCAAATAAAAGTAACGTCTTACATTCGGTATTATCCAGAATCAATAAAAATAATTTGAACGTTTAGAACGATACTTGAAAAGGCACGAGAAAAAGAAACATGTAATTGAATTTAGTGAACAAAGTGAAAGACACATTCATTACTTTACGTTTTTTTTTTTTTCTTCTTCTTCTTAATATATTTACCATTATCTTGAAATTCCTAGATCATCTCCGATTTGATTAGGTATAGGTATTCGTTGCGATACGATCGAACAACGGCCATTTATTTTCAAATGATCAAGGCGAAAGCGTAGGATAGGGTTAATCTCCCTTGGTCCTTTATTCGCGCTAAAGTACAAGACGAGGTGAGCCGTTCGCGCAGGAAGCAAAGATGGTCCTTAAGAAAACAAACGGTCATCGGTTGAGCGATGCGCGAGGTGTGTTTAAGCGCGCGATAGCGACACGTACCACCGAGCTCAGCACCACAGGAGCCGTTCGTAGCTCATGCGTCTCCTTTCCACCAACTCCAAGTGAGATCTCCGCGTCTTCGTTAGCTCCTAACAAGAGCGGGATAGAGCCGTCAAAGCCACAGGAGGGCCGCGGTTCCTCGCTGGACCCCTGCTGTTCGCCATCTTGCCTTTTATTAACAAGAAAGGAGTTTGCTCCTACGCCAAAACCAGCTACAGCTTTTCTACGCCTCTCTCTTTCTCCCTCCCCCTCTCCTCTCTCTCTCTCTCTCTCTCTCTCACTCTCTCTCTCTCTCTTCCTACATCTTTCTCGTTTGATCTCTCTCTCTCTCTCTCTCTCTCTCTCTCTCTCCCTCGATGCAGCAAGATAGAATTCATTAGAGCTATGGTCGGTTAATACCACGACTCTCGGCTACCTCCACCATCTTCTTTTTCTTCCACTGATCTTTTTTCATTCGCGAGAATATCAACCTCTTTTGCAGATACGAAAAGGAGATAAGTATGACTAAGTTCTTTCCTCCAAAGGGATAAAAACATTTTTCGAGAAAATTTCGATGACGTCGAATAAATTGAGCACAGATCATTCTCTTTACGATGATCAAAGTATATTTTGAAATTAATCTAAGAACCAACGAGGAGGAGGACATTCGGACGAAAGAACTCGACTTTGGACAGGTTAGTTTCTCTCTCTCTCTCTCTCTCTCTCTCTCTCTCTCTCTTTTGGATCCAGATGTTTTCGCCGAGATACGTTTCTACGAAGTAGTTTGGATGGTCCAGAAGAACCCAAAGACCCACTGTGACGGACTGCGTTATGCGATCCTATCCCGACGAAGATCTCGCGGGTACCGTTGCGCCTATGGTCTCTTTAGGAACGTGTTCGGTTAACAAATTACCTTTTGTTTTGGAAACTTAACGGTTCCATGACTGCTTGACCTTTTCGTGTCGCACGAGACCTGCTCGCTCGTCTTTGGAATTCCATGAAATGGAATGATTCTTCGAAGAGATGTTAAATTATTATTATTATCATCCTAACCATCATCAGTAGAAAGGAAGGAAAGAAGAAAATAAAAAAAAAAAAAAAAGAAAAAAAAAAAATACAAACCGACACATAGGTGGTAGTCCAACCTCCCTTTCTACTTTTCTTTGGAAAATTCACTTTTAACAAATCCAACACGTAGTATCTCTCTCTTTTAAGTTCCTTATCGTCAAGATTGAAACTAAACGTGCGTCGTTCGAGATTAAATTGAAACCGAAAGTTTCTACGTCTAACATCGGATGAATTTCGATGCTACGCCAGAGTTTACGTCTGCCTCCTAGCCGTAACTTTCAATGCAAGGAATAGACATCGATTTGGATATATTTTTCGTATGCGTCACTTCTAATACTTGCCGATGATAACGAGCGCGTGATCTTCTTCGTCCCTTCCGCGTGAAAATCCAACGGGGGCGAGCAGGGAGAGGAGAAAGAAAGAGAGAAAGAGAGACAGGACTATCGAAGTGCTCTTAGTTAGCAACCCGAAAGGATGGACATCGGGCAACAAATGTTCCTGCCGTTACAGATCGCTATCTCGTCCAGCTCGTGGATATATTTATACGAGTCTCGCGTTGGTAATGTACCCGTTGGAAAAGATCCCCCAAGCTCTTTCTATCTCTGTTTCTCTCATATTCTCTTAGCCTTTTCTTACGTCCTAAACTCTTTCAAAGCCGACACCGTCGAGCAAGGAAACGAGCCCTTGCCGTATCTTCTGTCTTTTTCGTAACACCAAAAGGGCCTCATGTCTCGTCTAATTACTCGCGATTCTCATTCTCGTGGGACTGGCATCGGGTTACCATGTCTCTTCCCCGTCCACCCCCCACCCCTTCTCTCTTTCTCTTTCTCTTTCTCTTATAGGTCGTCTTCTCTTTCCTTCTCTCGTTTTTGGCAAATAAGACGACCAAAGTAGATAGATATGTATTTACATCTTATTCGAGGGATCATTTTCCTGGAAAAATGTTAAATGATTTTATCCAGGTAGAAAGGTTGAATTCTTTTCTCTCTCTCTCTCTCTCTCTCTCTCTCTCTCTCTCTTTCTTACTTTCGTTCTTCAATCGATACAAGAAAAGAAAAAAATTTCAACAATTTCGCTGTTAAACTCTCTGATATATCGTACCCTTTGTCACGGGCTACTTTTACGAGCAGCACGAAACGCTATTATTACAAGCGTTTATTCGCGCGAGCGCGACTAGCTCGTAAGTTATTAGATCTAAATATAAAATGGTCGCTTGGCATAAAACACGATGTGCTGGAATAGAGAGAGATATAGATAGAGAGAGAGAGAGAGAGAGAGAGAGAGAGAGAGAGAGTAAAAGAGTGAAAGGAGAAGAGATATCCAATACTTATATAAAATCCTCTTATCGAAATTATATCTAATGGGCCATATTTCTCAGGGTGCTAATAAAATATGGCAGGAGCCGCGAGAGAAAGAGATAGAGCGTGTAGGTGCCTATTCGCCAAGATACTTCGCTAGTACGCCACACTGCTAATTATTTATTCGCGTTCGCGAAGCTGGAGGTCATTGGTAGGCTTGTAAATTGAAGAAAAAGAAAGGCAGCCAGGCGGAGGAAGACGTCTCACTCTTGGGCCAGCCAAGGTGTCGGAAGAAACCGGAGAGGAGTAAAGGTGGATGAAGGAGAAGTTAAAGAAGAAGAGTGGAAGAGAGGAAAGAGAAGAAGAAAGAGAAGAAGAAGAAGAATGAGAAGAAGAAAGAGAAGAAGAAGAAGAAGAAAGAGGAGGAGGAGGAGGAGGAGGAGAAAGAGGAGAAGAAGAAGTAGAAGAAGAACGGGCCAAGAGGAGAAAGAAAAAGAGAAAGAAAAAGAGGGAGTAGCGGAGGCTGGGAGAGAGGCGAGAGTGGTATAATCGTGATAAGCAGGTGATAGATGCTCCTCAGGGGCCGCACTGCCGTGCCTTGCCACAGACAATAGCTATTTGTTTCTGCCTTCACGAAGACACACATCTCTTTCTCCCTCTCATTCTATCTATCTATCTATCTGTTCGTTCAACTTCTCTCTCTCTCTCTCTCTCTCTCTCTCTCTCACTCACTTCTTTCTTCTTCTTTTTCTTCTTCTTCGTCCTCTATATGAACACATGAAGACTATCTCCTCTTCGTTTCGTTTCGAAGCTCATGCGAGTTAAACAGGCTGAATCTTTAGGACACGCCGCTGCTTCGAGGGCACGGTTTTAAATCGCATCGACAGATAATCACAACTTAATTTGCCCCCCGTCGTGAAATCATGGTAGCCCTCCGCCGATCGAGCCGAATCGACCAGAGACATCTTGGATGTTTTATGTTTACCCTCTTCTTTTCTTCCTTTTTTTTTTTTTTCTTTTCTTTTCTTTTATGTTTTTTTCTTTTTTTTTTCTTTCCTTTTTATTAGCCTACGCGTCTTTATGTATACATACATACATACATACATACATACATATATATATATATATATATATATATATATATATATATATATGTATATATATGTATATATACCTCTATGTATATATATTTCAGTAGTATGTAGATATATGTACACAGGCTTGCAAGTTTTACCAGGAAGAAAACATCAATGCAACCGATCCACCATCGTGTACCATCACATTGTATGCAGATGCGATTCTATAGTGTCGCTAGATATGAAAATGTTGGGATGCTCTATGGAGGACCAAGCTTGTTTAAGTTCAATCCCCCATATATTCGAACTTCTTTTTATGCATTTCATTTCCTTCCATTTCTTTTCTTCTCTTTCTTCTTCCCTTTTTCTCGTTCTTTTTTTCTTCTTCTTTTTCTTCTTCTTCTTTCAATTTGTTTCAAATCGAGTATCTATCATAAACATGCTTTCATACATTCTCATGCTTCATTTCCATTTAAACCGATAAAAAAAAAAATGTATCTCTAGCATTTAGAAAGAACGAGATAATTAATTAAGTAACATTCCATCGCACATAAAATCTATAAATTTTGATTATACCTTAGTATTCAACTCTACGTGTAAATATACCTAGGTACGTTATTGCTGATGGAACGAATATAAATCTAAGTTTTTCATGCATCATTAGCATCGCACGAATTGATTCTCTCTCTCTCTCTCTCTCTCTCTCTCTCTCTCTCTCTCTCGTTCTTCTATAAGCATATTTAAAGATTAGTGGCCGATCGGCAGGAACAAAAGGCGGGTGATACGATCTCTTCAATTTATTTATCGAATTAATACGTAAATACGTGTACGCTTAGTGCACGAAACACCATCGAAAAATAATCAACCAACAGAAATTTGTCAGTGTCGAGTTCCGATGGT
Organism: Dolichovespula media; assembly: GCA_911387685.1. Classification (NCBI taxonomy): domain Eukaryota; kingdom Metazoa; phylum Arthropoda; class Insecta; order Hymenoptera; family Vespidae; genus Dolichovespula; species Dolichovespula media. The sequence goes on from OU426860.1 coordinate 3,135,031, forward strand.
AATTACGTTGAAGTTTATGCCGCACCTACGCGGACACGCGGAGCAACGTAGTTTCAAACTTTCCCTGCGTTTGCTATGATTTACGGCTCATTAGCCGCACCCAAGTAGAAAAGCGCTAGAGATATTTGATTTTCACGTTATATCCATAAACGCTCCGATTATGTTCCTAGTTTTTAACAACGAACGCATTGTATAGTTATGGCTATACGTAAGTATGTTAAGGTACATAGGTGATTTTCAAGAAACTCGTATTAGTTTCCTTATTAGGTGACCATTTCAAATAAATCATAATCCTTTAGAAAAAATAAATAGAATTTGATGAAATAATTATATTAAATTCAATTTACATTATATAATATATAAAAGGAACTAATTAACTTTTAGTCCTTCTATCATTTATAACCTTAAAAATAGGTAAATTACTATATATATATATATATTTAAAATTAAACAACAAATCTTTGATTGTAAATCTATAATTTCTGATTGATATCTACGGATTGGACAATAAGTGATCTAAGGACGAATTTGTATTACTTAAAGATAGGAAAACGAACATAACTTTTGTATTAACTTTATGCAATACTCCGAAAATGTTCGGGAATCGTTGTTACGTCATTATCGAAAAATCGACTGGAAAAGAAACGGTTTGCTGCACCTTGCTTCGAAAGGTGCTAGTTAGCGAGTTGGTCGAGTCATCGCCTCATTAACGGCTCCTCGAGGATGCTCGATCGTCATTAATCATCCACAGGCTTCCATTGTGGCCTTCGTCGTCGACTTCGTTGTCGTCGTCCACCTCCTCATCTTTTTCCTCATCGAAGCTACGACGAGCTTTCTCATTTCGTTCGTGATCATTGCTGCCACATTAAAGGCATCTTCGAGTAAGATTCGCCGTCTCAATGATTAGCACCGGAATGGTGTGGAAAGAAAAAGAAAAGAGGTGTATCGCTAGTAGAATATAAAGAGACGTGGGAGAGATGAGTAAGAGAGTGAGAGAGAGAGAGAGAGAGAGAGATAGAGAGTGAGAGAGAGAGAGAGAGAGAGAGAGCGCGAGAGAGATAGCTGTGAATCAGAGGCAAATGAATTTTAATGACCACCGGCCCCGATACAGCCATTTAACTCAACCACGATGATTGATATATTAATACCAGACGAGGTACGAGTCTTCGAAGTGAGTACCATTAAGCAACAGGACGCGTGTCTCCGTATTGGTGGACACAATTACCTGATGTAGCCACGACTTTAAAGCTTTATTCACACGAGACACGTCATGAAATCAGTGCTTCGTTATCGTCGAATCCTTCCACCACGTAGATAAAAGAACTATTTTTATTTGATTTTATTATGTAGGAATGGAAAGATTCTAATTACACGGTAATAAAGATAACATTTTCCCCATAAATTCTGATATGTTAAATTACAAGAAATATATCATCAAGAATTTTCTACTCCTTTCATTTTACATGCCTAAGGGTAAAAATTAATTAAAAAAAAAAAAAAAAAAAAAGAAAAAAAAGAAAAGTAAAATAAGAGGAAAAGGAAAGAATACGGGTGTACGCGCGCGTTCCTTAATTAATTTTTTCGCTCTGTGAAGCCCTCGAATTCTCCCGTCGAAGAAAAATTCACTTAGCCTCTACTAAAGTTACTTTCAATAATCTTTTATTTATCATCGGGCACGCCTGAAAGTCGCCAGTTGCACCTTCCGTATCATTACGGGTCATCGTTGGTTAGTGGTGCTGTGCTGGTTATTGATTAATATCTCGTGCGTGCCTTTCTTAAATAGGCGGAACGTAAGGCGCGATAAAGTCGGTAACTTACTCTATTCCCCTTTGATACGCTCGTGCATCGCGATATATCGTCGCTTTAGTATCGCACTAGGTAGTTCTGGGTAGAGATTGGAACCGCCAATTAATAAAACGTTACATCTTCACGGCATTAGTACAACCAAGCAGAAAATACCTAGTCGATTCGCGGAACCTGATATCAACGTTGCACTTATATACTACTATGGAATTTCCATCTAAGAAGAAGGATTTTATCCTAGAAACGATAAAGTAGTTATAGAGAAAGAGACAGCACGTGCGTGCGCGCGCGCGAGGGAGAGAAAGATAGAGAGAAAGGAAAAAGAAAAAGGAAGTATAAATTAGAAAAATCCTTTAACAAATATCCTTCTTCCGAGGACTTTAGTATCCTAATATATTTATGCTAACTACACTTTATTTCACAGATGTATCGAATAAACTTGATAACCTGTGGTATTTAAACGATAATATGTATAATTAACTGCTAAGATAAGAACGCTAAAACATTTTTACAATTCCCGTCTTTGTTTATTTATATCGAAAGATAATTCTTAAGAAATGGGAAGAAGATTGTTTGTATGAAAAATGAAAGAAATGAATCTAACAAAATGTTTAATAAGATGTTTAGGATACTTACGTTAATAAATTTTGTTGCGATTTAACAAAATCATATTCTCTTTGAGAATTCTGAAACGAATGTATAGTACATATATATATATATATTTTTTTATGTATTCTGATTGATGTAAAATAATTAAAATATAACTACTCAAAAAAAATTAGACAAATCATTCTTTTCTAATTAAAAAAAGAAAAAATAAACAAAGAAAAAATCTTCTCCGAAGAGATTGAGTAAACAATGTTTCTCATTCCCTACAAATTTGTCTTGTATTGTTGCAAAATTTCAGCAAAAAAAAAAAACCTTAACCATGTTCTTTCATAAATGTGTCTATGTCATGTGACAATGTCCACTATTTATTATCACCAATCCATTAAGAACGTCGATCAACATTAATCTTCTCTCGTTCGTTTCACTGAATAGTTTTCTTCCTTCTTGCGATCGTAAAACTTCCTTCTCTATCGTCGTAAAATCTTCTCTCGAAGTATGTACTCGGAAAAAAAAAGCATGAGTTTCAGTCCTACGAGGACGAATAATCCTTGCATGCTTCAACAATTGAGAGCCCCTGATTACGAGGAGGCACATGACGACTCTATCGGGCCTCGAGCATCTTGTAGATGCGAAAAGCTACCCACGGAGGCGTCCGTGTGCACGCGTTGCGCGTGGATATACTATACCAACCTAATCGAGATCTAAACCACGAGGCCTCATGTACTTAGGATACTACACTTCGTACATTTACCTTCCCACGCGCGGTATTCGTCGACGTTGTTTCAAACACGTTCGTCCAATGCCATTGTATTTTCATCTCGCGTTGAAAATTTCACGCAGCTACACAAAATACTTATGTAAGATTTGCTCAGATCTATCTATTTGCGATAATAACAATTTTTAAGTTAAGAGATATCTATGTTTATCTATAGATTTAGTTAGATCTGTATGTCTACATATACATGCAGTTATAATAAATATTTATAATAGGTGTAGCTAGGTAGGTAGGTACCGATATGTGATAGACATACTATATAAGGATGATTTCATAGGTCATAAATAGATGTACAATATTAGTTTGGGATATGTTAGATCTAACACTTTTATATTTCCATCTCACGTCGATAATTTCCTCGTACATACATAGATAGGCGCATTTCTTTACGATCTATTTAGATGTATCTCGACGACATCAAATTGATTTTTAAATAAAAAGTATACGTCTACATGCGGACAAATATAATGAATATTTATAATAAGTATAAAGCACAGGTATGTGTGAGAAACATAATAGATAAGATTGATCCCATATATAGACGTTTCATTATTGATAGAATATATTACATCCAAAGCATCATATTTTTTATCGATCTCGTGTACATATTTATAAGTAGTAATAAGATTTAAAAAAAAAAAAAAAAAACAAAACAAAACAAAAATACACATATATGAATATTCCAATATAACGAACGTTCGTAAAAAGAATACCTAGAGATTATGTGTGATATCTTATATTTTCATCTCACGTCGAAAATTTCCAAGTATTATATTACATAGGTAGTAGGACGAACTTATCTACTTTTATACCATCTATCAAGTTTAATAATATTAGAAATCCTTTAGTCACTGTCACGTCATTAAAACATTTTGATAAAATGTGGAAACTATTCGAGAAATAACGTCGAATGAATTTAGTGAATTTTTCACGATTATCGTATACTTATCATTAACTTGCTCGTGCTCGTGTATATGAGTAGACGATGTTCGGACTACAATTTAATACGGACGTCGACTACTCGAGTACGAGATGCTCACCACGAAAGGGAATGTTTTATTTATGAGATGCGCTTGATGTGCACGCACGCGCGCATGCCCGAGCATCGGTGAGAGAGGAAGAGAAAGAGAGAGGGAGAGAGAGAGAGAGAGAGAGAGAGAGAGAGAGAGAGAGAGAGAGTGAGCGGGAGGAAGAGAAGTAGGGAGGGGAGGAGGGAGAGAGAGAGAGAGAGAGAGAGAGAGAAAGATGACGACAACGCGACAACGTCCAAGTTCGAGTTTTATTAATCTAATCGGGCTATTAATATGTAAGAGTTGGTTTTTGGCACCGGCTGTCATTATCGGCCGTGTAAAGACCACGTGAGTGGCCACGGCCGGACGAAATTGACTGAGCCATCGTATCAGCTGAATTCTAATCGAAGAGTGCCGAGGCCAGCAAATTGCTTGTTTAGCTCACAAGTACTTGAGCATAATTAGACGATCAATTTCCCAGTAACGTCGTGTAATTTACCAACGACCGTTTCCTCCTCCTCCTCCTCCTCCTCCTTCTCCTTTCTTCTTCTCTCTCTCTCTCTCTCTCTCTCTCTCTCTCTTTACCTTTCTTTCTCTATCTCACTCTACCTTTACTCTTTGTCTAGCTAAATAGTCGTATTTATCTATTCTTCTTTTTCTTTTCCTCTACTCTCTCGCTCCTCTTCGTGACTTCAACGCGTTAATTCTCTTCACGTTCTCAACGAGTCGATCGGTCCTCGTGTTCGGCCGGAAGTTCGATCTGGACTTTCTCGTCGAGTCTCTCCTCGACGATATTATTCCTCATAACGTTCTATCGTGTAAGATCGTGTAAGATCGTATAGTCGAAATCGTGTAAGATCATTCAGTATCGTAAAAGATTGTTTCTGCGATATCGTTAAATCATTATAATTATTCTACTTTATACACTATACACGTTTAACGCGTGTAATTTAAAAATGCATATGTATATATATATATTTATTATTAGCATCATATATATATATATATATATATGCGCATACTTAAACGTTTAACAAAATTGCTTTTTAATACAAAAATGTGTTTCCTTGTTTTTTTTTTTTGTTTTTTATAAAAAGAAAAATATAAACACGTTTATAGAGAGCAAGAAAAAATGATGAGTAGAGAGAGAAGGAAACATAAATGTTATACCAAGAGTGTGATCACATAAGACTCAAGCAAGCATTAGCAAGTGTGTTACTATTATTACTACTACTATTACTACTACTACTACTACTATTACTACTACTATTACTATTACTAATACTAACACTAATACTTCCAGCATATACATCGTGTGAATTCTGATACGCAGGCGGGTGTAGTAAGCAAGACGATTCATCAACATTATCACTGACGGCTGCAGTTAGCCGACGAAGAGAAGAGTACTTCCCAACCGAGGAAAACTAAGATACCAGAGGTACATTCACGTATACAAGGTGTCCGGAATGTAAGAATGAAACTGGTAGCAAAAATGGAACGATCTATGAGAAAGATTTAAATATATCAGACATCGATCATTTCGTGTTCTGTCATTGACATTAAAAATTCATGATGTTGTTAATATACTGTCTCATTAATCTCTGAATCATCAAATTTCGTAAAAAAAACAAAAAAATTATGATAATGTAATTTTGCGATTTTATTTCCACTTTAATATTCGTTTACTTGATAAAAATAGTATAATCGTTTTTTCTTAAAAATATCTATACGTAATAATAAGTAAAATGATCATTGTGCTTTGAATAAACAAACGAAAAGTTATCATTTGCATGAGAAGAATAGTGGTGTCACTGAATAAAACGACGATCGATCGTTTAAATTCTTCTCTTTTTTATTGTTCCCCAAAGGCACGCGTGTCAAACACGACTGCTCTTGCATTCGGAATGATCAATGGACGAAGATAATGGCAGGGAGATTATCATTTCGCGATAACATTGCACGAAGCGAACTAATATGACGTGCGTGCAACAATCAATAATAGACCGAATGAGATTAAAGGAGAAATATTATGAGTTGTAACGTGTTCCTTGATAATGCATGCGATTAAGTATATACATAGGTGCAATATACACGATCTGTGAAAAAAAAATACAACAGAATAGGTAATATAAACATTTTTTAATAATTAATAAGTATATACAGATATGTGTGTGTGTGTGTGTGTGTATACATTAAAATAAACACGACACTATATCATTTCGAACGTTATCACTATAATAAGAACATTATCATTATAATAATTTTATAAGTAAATAAAATATCTCAATAGGTAAATAAAATATCAATATTGAATAAAAACAGAATTATACAGCACATAGCGAGTAAAAAAGTCAATACACTTATATAATATAATAAAAAAGAGTTAACAGTAAAGATTGACTAACCAATGAATATTACCCAGACTGATAATCGTACCATTAATAAATCAACCATCGATTCGTTCGAGTAATGATAATTAACTAAATGGATATAGTATATTGAATTGATTCCAGCCAACTTTTTGTTCGGAAGCAGCTACCTACCGCAAAATAATACATGACGAGTAAAGAAATGTATTGTGTGTGTGTGTGTGTGTGTGTGTGTGTGTGTGTGTGTGCACGTGCTCAATGACGCGAGACAAAACCTTTTCAAATGTATTGTATGTATGTACGAAATGAAAATGCTCCTTCACCAACAACAAGACTCGACGTACGATATTTGCATGCACCCAGTAAGGTCACGTGCCATCTCCCACGCCCGCCACGTACGTTAGATACGATCTTCTACGATCTTCAGAGTGAGAGAGAGAGAGAGAGAGAGAGAGAGAGAGAAAGAGAGAGAGAGAGAGAATGAGAGAGACAGAGACAGAATGAGAGAGAGAGAGAGAGAGAGAGAGAGAGAGATGGAGGGAGGGAGAAAGAGAGAAAAGATGTTAAAGCGACTTTTCGAAGGGACGACGCCTTAATTACTACGAGCTTCAGGCACTAATACCTGTACGAGTACGCGTAATGCGTTTGAATGCTCACCGGCTGACCTTGAAAAATATTTCTCAGCATCGCTCTTAACATCCTCCACGCTCTTTAACGTCCGGATAAACGCCTTCAAAAGAGACAGAGAAAGAAGGAGAGAGGGAGAGAAAGAGTGAGAAAGAGAGAGAGAGAGAAAAACTTATCGTGATCTTCCGCGTTGTCGATCAAACGCGTTCGCTCACCGACTGCGTTCGGTCGTTTAATTCCAGCAGACTTTTTACGTGGCACGTTAATTGCCTCGATTCGTGCCAAGCGGCACGGTCGGCTCCTGGGATTTTTCAAAATCACGATAGATCGCCGATAGATTGAAATCGTGGATCCTTTTACGCAACGCCTACCACGATTAACCTAAGATTTTTAAGGATCGCTTAGGTTTCGCTTGTACTTATACACTACATATATTGTCCATGTAGATATCTGTATATATATATATATATATATATATATATATATATATATATATATATATATATATATATATTTTCTCATCGCCTAATATCCAAAGCACGAACCATCCGTCCATCAAAACTGTCATTTTTCCACATTTAACGAATGAACTAAGTTGCGACCTTCTGCCATCGTGAGAATTCCATTTCAGGTACTTGTAATTATATTTAATAGAAAAGAAACCGTAGAAAATGTATTTTAATTTTTTTTCCTTTTTTTTTTTTTTGGTTTTTAACTCACTCGAGTCTGTCTACTTGATGTTCTGAATAGAATTTTTGATATTTGATTCCCCATGACGCCATTTTATTCGTATGCGTAATAAGAAAATTATATTTATATCAACGATTGAATATGAACTATTAATATAATAAATATATATATATATATATATATATATATATATATATATATATATATATATGACTTGGTGAAATCAAATTTGCATTGTGTTATAAAAGAATTAAATATTTTATTATACTACTATACTAAATTTTTAATAAAGAAATATAATGCTTTTGTTTTCATATATACAAAAATATATTTTATATATTTATACGTATTTCTTATGTAGTATCATATAGTATAACAAAAAATGTATATATATTATAAAAAAGAAATAAAATAGTTTACGAATTAATTGACAAACCTTTGCCGGTACATTATTTTTCTCTGGAAAAAAATTTCCTCGTTAAAAATTGAATAAATAAAATCTTCTGAAAACTGTTCGATATGAGAAGGCGCGAACTTTTCATTCGAATCGTGAGACAAATTGTGCACACTGCCGAATCCTGCCTGAAAATCCCCGAGTTAAAAAGAAGAGGGGAAGGAAATAGAAAAAAAAAAAAAATTGAATAGGCAAAGAAAAAAGATCGAACGGTCGTCGTCGTCGTCACGTTCATGACGCGCGTCTAAAATATCGACGTCCCGTTAAAACAAGCGTCATGCGCGTAGATCGAAAAGCAAATAGAGAGACATAGAGTGGTGAGAGAGAAAGAAAGCTCGCTTCGTTTATTCAGCTTGTAACGAATAGCATTCTCGTCTTTCTCGTGATTTTTCATTTTCATGGAAGTTTCCTACATGGTCGGTTTATGGTGTTCATCGCATTTCACGATCGATAGATACTTTTCCTATAAAAAAAAAAATGTCTTTTTCCATGCAATATTTACAATTTTTCTCAAGATCTAGCACATTCCTTATAACCATTTATGACAGATATATAGATACGCATTTTAACAAATAATCTAACAATAGGTTACAAACAAAGTGTAAAGATTATTATCTAATATCTCGTAAGTAAGAAAAACTTTTTAATTTTAAAAAACTTTTCCATCTCTTGTAACGAATTATGAATATCAATAATGAATCCATATTAGATAATAAAGATAATTCTTATCACTATGATATAATAATGATTTGGCTCTTAACAAGAGATTGTTAGAGGAGACTCACAAATGGAATCGTATCAGTATTCCCATTCTTCTTCTCCTTCTTCTTCTTCTTCCTCTTCCTCTTTCTCTTCTTCGTCCTCGTCCTCGTCCTCGTCGTCGTCTTTTCTACAGGACTCAAACGAGCACCCAATTAACCAACAATCCAAAACAATTTGGTCGGTCAGATGGTATCTTCGCCTCCAGCACGGACCAAGGCCATTGTACCTATCTCTCTTCTCTTCTCTCTCTTTCTCTTTTTCTCTTCTCCCTCTATCTCTTTCTCCCTTCTTTTTCTTAGTTTTCAACATACGACCACGGCCTTAAGGCTGCACCCACACGTAGGTCAACGGTGCGAATCTCAACCTGCTTACTATTCCGTGTTCGTTACGAACCGTCGAGCTTATTTTATCCCCATCGATGTTTCGTTAACACATTAAACGTCATGAAAAATCATTGACCATTATAACAATATCATTCGACAAGCACTTTCCCATTACGTGTTTTACTTAAAAATAATTAATTGTTAAAAATATGATGATGAAGAAACTATGAAATGTTCGAGCGATCCCGGGATCAATGTAAAAATGAAAACTATTCTCTCGATTAATATTGAGTAAGTAAAAAATCTGAATAGAATCAAAGAAACATACTTCGTAACTACGTATATTTAGCCAATTAAAAAGTACGAGATAAAGATAGAGAAAGAAAATAAGATTCCGAAAGATCTCCGTCGTTGAAACAAAAAGATCACTCGACGAGGGATAATCGTAGCGTTCGATCGAGAAAACTTGGCAAGCACAGCGCTAAGTCTTCTACGCGAGGAGATCACGAGGATCGTGCATAGCACGCATCCTGTTATTCGCGAGAAGGCAAGCAGGGAGAGATCGATGCGGAGAGAGAATGATCGAACGGACCAAAGGAATATCGTTGACCGTGAGATCGAACAGGAGGGAAAGAGAGAAAGGGAAGATAAAACGAGAGGGAACGAACGAACGAACGAACGAACGAACGAACGGACGAACGGACGAACGGACGAACGGGCGAACGAGAATAAGAATGAAAGAGAAAGAGAAAGATAGAGAAAAAGATAAAGAGAGAGAGAGAGAGAGAGAGAGAGAGGGAGGGAGATAGAGGGAGAGATCTCCTCCCCGAAGGAGAACAAACCCGCACCTAGTTCTGTCGATACAACTACTCTCCTGCTTGACTCGACTCTCCAAGTCGATAGTCAGGGAACTCTCTTTGCACGCTTATTACCCTAATGCCAGTACTTAACACACTGTTGCCTGCACATATTCGTCGTTTATTTGCCGTGGCAACGACCGGGTGTCCTGCTTTAAATCTCAGATCGTTCTGAACCCCGTACGGAAACGATCGACTATCGAGAGCAAAGACGTTCGTTTTTATGATCCTTCTAAACTCGAAACATAACTCTCTCTCTCTCTCTCTCTCTCTCTCTCTCTCTCTCTCTCTCTCTCTCTCTCTCTCTTTCTCTTTTTCTCTCTTGTACGAAAGAAAAGTATACGGGACAAATGCGAGACTTCTCGGTTAACTTCACGTTCGCGTCTTGGGGAAAGAAACAGGGCAAACGGACTCCTTCTACATAGTTTACCCAATCTCACTTTACGAAGTCTCGTAGAAAACGAAGGATTATAGGCTGCTGCGCGCTACTTCGTTGCTCTTCGCCGTGCCTCCGGTAAATGCGAAATTAGCTCTTTTTAACCTTGACTGACTACTTTGCTTCGTGTAGTATACTAGCATGTAATTATCCACGTGGAATACGATCGTTCTACGTATCTCGCGCTATCATTCGATTCGAAGATCGCGAAATTGATAAAGCTCCTCTCTTTCTCTCTCTCTCTCTCTCTCTCCCCTCCTCCCCCCTCCGTTTCTATCATGATTAACGTTCCGTTCGATTAAACCACGGAGTTAGAATGTTAATCGAAACTTGTGCACACCTTAAATTTCCTGTCAAAATGTTAACGCGAATCGATTTCGAAAAAAAAAAAAAAAAAAAAAAAAAAAAAAAAAGAGCAGAAGGAAAAAGAAAAAGGGAGAAAGAAAAAGAGAAAAGGGAAATAAAGAAACGCGAGATGAAACATTCTACGGGTAGGTACGCACGCACAACATATAAAATGTAGGTCTCAGAACGATGGAAGGAATATTTCTCGTCTCTCGTTTCTCTCTCGGAACGACTGTTAACGCGAACGTGTAATTACCAAGATATGCGTCCTTTATGGGAGTCTCGCTTTCTTCGTTGAGCTAAATATCGCCAAACGTTTTTAACTTAACGTAACCGTACAACGAGTTAAGACAGAACGCCCATCGAACGTACTTACTTATAGGTACGTATCTTACCTGTGATCGAAATCTTACGATACCTTTTTTTTTTTCACTCAATAAAAACATGACAATTACGACATAACGGAAATAATTATTCAATTACTAATTATCCCATAATCACTGTGTTACACTTTACTGAATGAAAAAAAGAAAAAAAAAAAAAAAAAAAAAAAACTAATGACGTGCGTATTTTTCTATTGACGAATCCCCTCCGATGGAAAACCTATCATTTTTCATAGAATTATTGGTAAAGTAAATGCTGTAAATGGATAGAAAATATAGATGTACGATTTAACAATAACTCGATCGTTCGAGTACACGAAATTGACGTTTCTAAATCGATGATGCGCATTGAAATGAATAATATTCGTCGATCGGATCACCCGGTATATAGATCAACCGTACACGATGCTGCCTCGATGGCGTGGCGTTCTTGGCAGATAATTATCACTAACCATCAGCTATTTGCGAGGAATGGCTGATAATTGCAACGTTGTTCAAGCTCTACCGAGCGATAACCCGCCTAGGACTCCTTTTAGACAAGCACTCGCGGTCACTGCGGTTCCCACCTCCTCCTCATCCTCCTCCTCCTCTTTCTCCTTCTCCTCCTCCTTCTCCTCCTCTTCCTCCTCCTCTTCCCTCTCCTACTCTTTCTTAACCTGCTCCTACCCTCGAGTAGCATGCTTTTTTATGGCCTCGTCGCCTCTTTTCCTTCGCATGGCATTTCGAAGGAGTCCACGTTACGTACGGCTAAAACGACAAACTAATAAATGAACAAACTAAATGTTTATTAATAATATCAATTGCAATTAAAATTAATTACGGTAACATGTTAATGAAAGGACATGCGAGTATCGAGGAACGAAGGGAAAAAGGAAAAAATGGAAAAAAAAAAAAAAAAGAAATTATAGCGAGCTTCGATCGCGCTCGATTATTTGACATTTCCGAACGACGACGCTTTCGACGTTTATGTTAGATAGGAGGGAATGATCGATAGGTATTCTAACTTCTTGTCTCGAGCGTAGCAACGTTAAAAGACTTATCTACGTCTGTCTTATAAGTTAGTGCTCAGCCACGGAAATTATAAAGCTCTATGTAAGAAAAATATCCAAACGAGTTACGATACGAACGTGTTTTCCTCGGATCTAACATAGACGACGAGGAGTGAATATATCGAAATTACCGGTTGCCACATTACCTGATATTATTACCGATGAAATTACTACCGGTCGTGTGACGACGAATCTTCAGAATGTATCTGACATGTCGAAGAAGAAAAAGAGAAAAAAAAAGGAAGGAAGGAAAAAAGGGAAAAAAGAAAGAGTGGAAGTACACTGCATCCTCGCTCTGCAAATCATTTTTCGATGTATGGTACGTAGTATCTAGCGATTTGCGTCACGCAAATACTCATGGTAAACGTTGATTTTAATACATTCGTCTTCGAGCCTTGATTACCGTCATCGTATGACGTTAATGAGTTGGAGAAACGACAAGTGGGCTCCGGATAACAAGTAGGCGAACTCGTCGAACTGCCATTGTTTCCATTATTATATGCGAACATATAATTGCAATAGGAAACGTAAACGTCAAATTAAAATATTTTTCCAAGCCAACAAATTCCCGACAAGATTAAAATTAACATTACGATTGATAAAGTATCGAGTAACTGAAAGATCTCGTAAATGTAAACATTGAATTTCAACCCATTAGTACATGCACAACGCTGCAATGGACAGACATAATATCTATACAGTCAAAAATTATAAAATTGTCATCCATAAAGAAACGAAAATATGTATATCTTTGTTGTGATTTTCTTAACTGACTATAATTTTTACTTAACTATCAAGAATTTCTCTCAAGGACTTCCTTCAGATCGGTGTAAAATGTAATAACGTAATCCTTGTATCAACGAATCGAACAGCAGTAGAATCCGGTGCTACCTTAGCTCGCTCCTTCTGGTATTAAATTGGTTAGAGTGGGAGAGGAGAACAAGCACGCTACGTTAACGCCACGTTACGGGCTCACTCACGAAGCGCGTTGCTTGGATAACTCTCTTATTGCCCTGTAAATCGTAATGTTACACCAGCAATTTAATAAGCCAGCCGCGTTCACTTATCCCCACTGACGAGCACGGGCGCACATAATAATGTTAATGGTGGCGAGTATATCTTCTAGGACAGCGGAGAGGCTGGTAAACGCACGTACATATATATATGACTACACCCACGTGAATCCATCCGCTTGTCCAGAGCTTGGACGATTCCTACGGAAATCTTCCATCTATGTACAGGGTGATTCTAAAGTAATCTATAGTTTTATACAAAATAAAGTACCATGTGTCCGTACGGTCTTCGTAATCTTTTCTTTCTTTTTCTCTTTATATATCTCCTTCTACCTTTTCTTCCTCGTTTGTTCTTCCTAACACGATTTTGATCAAATCGATACATCCGTCTAATATCTATCTTTACTTTGTCCAGACAAATAAAAATATATAAGGGAACGTATTGCCATACTTTTTTTTACGTAAGACTTTACCCTTAGCAGAAAGTGTACTTTTGGCGTTTCAAACCTTCGAAATAAAGTCTACAAAATTGAGTGTTCTTCACCGACGATTCACATAGCATTCGACGCGTTCAAAGTTCGATTTTTACAAAGAAAAATCGTTCAAGGATATGCGAGTAAAATCGCCATGAACACATAGGTCCGTGATAAAATGCATTAACGTCGGTCGATGAAGTAATTATTTCGAATGATCGCCGTCGAAGATCGATAGGATTCGACCATCGATGATAAAACAAATGATTAAAAAGAAAAAAAAAGAGGAAAGAAGAAAACGAAAAAATCTACATCCACACCATGGTCCAAGGCGAGTAGCTAATCGAGCAAGACTCTCTCTCTCTCTCTCTCTCTCTCTCTTCGCGACTCTTTGTAACGATCGATAAAAGTTAATTTGCGGCTGACAAGCGTGGATTACCGACGAGCCGCTCGCGCGACGATGAGTATCCGCTTTACTTTCAGCCAATATCATAATTAAGGCGTAATGTTTAAGATACAAAGGTGATAAATCAAATAATTACTTTTCCATATAAGAGGACCCCGATGTGGGGATGATCAATGGCAATGTCGTGCCTCGCAAATCGTGCCGGTTAAACGAATTTTAATTCAACCGTATATGTACACACACACACGTATACGCACACATGGACATAAGTCCGAATAATAAAACTTTCAATCTTGTGAAAGGCACGATCGTAAGATGGTTATCGAGTTATACGAGATTATAGAAACGCCTTAACGCCTGGTAAATTTACGAGCTACTTTTTATCTCCCGATTTATGTTTATATATATGCGTGTATGTTTATATACATATATATATATATATATATATATATATATATGTATATAAACATGTACATATTTATATAAATAAATAAATAAATATATATATATATATACTCCTTTGTTGTTATTCATCCGGATGGAAATTACTATTAGAGATTTCAACATTTCTTGACGTTGTTTTATCGATTAAAATTAATACCCTATAATCCCTTGATTCATCGTAACATTTAATGTTCCTTCAATTCATAATAATTTATTCGTACGTCTATATCGATGCGTTGATTACTTCGAGATATTTTCTTTATTGTTTTTCATGGTAACTATACTTACTTCGTAATTGTATTATTCGATTATTACAAACAACTGGCTCGTTTCCATCGTTATCTACAATGTTCATGATGTAGATACATACGTTAAACGTCAGTAAAATTGTGATTATCCTCGAACGAGATTCCTATTATAAATTGATCTCTCTCTCTCTCTCTCTCTCTCTCTCTCTCTCTCTCTTCAATGCGCGCGCGATTCGACTCTCCTCGTCATGAACGGTCTTTAGAGTCGACTCTTAATTTAATATTCTTCGTGCGTCCTGGAAGCTATTCACCTCGATTATTCGTCATTCGCCTCTTGACGTTCGAAGAAGAAAATAAAAAAAAAAAAAAAAAAGAGAATAGTAAGAGGAGAGAAAACATTACTCGGCGCAATCTCGACGTAAGAAAAATTACGAAGTCGGACGGCGAACACGCTTGACCGTGCTACCTGAAAAAAAGAAAAAAGAAAAAGGGAGAAAAAAAAGTTAAGAAAGGAAAAAAGTCTAATTCAAAGATTAGTTATGTGTCTTGATAAAGCTATCCTTTGTAAACGTTAGTAATTAAACTAACAACTTCGTTCGCCCCCCTTTTAACGAGATCTTTTCTATGCGATATATATATTATATATATATATATATATATATATATCGTGTGATGGCATTATAAAGATAAGTAGATTTAATATAATTTTAATGAACACGATATATATATATATATCGTGTTCCAATGAAATATATATATATATCGTGTTCCAATTAAATATATATATATATATATCGTGTTCATTAAAATTATATTAAATCTACTTATCTTTATAATGCCATCTTATTAAGATTTTTCTAAAGACAGTATATACGTCCTAAAAACTCGTCCTAAAAGAATAGAATACGAGTTTGATACCTACTTAACAAATTGTACACGATAAAATAAATAATCGGTAATCGGAGGAAATTAAGTATAGCAATAAATCGAGTTGGTTCGACCTCTAGTTAGCAAAAGAGAAACGAGGCTACGCTGAGTGCTTCGTGAACAGAGTAGTATATAGGGAGTAGGAGGAGGAAACAAAGAGAAAAGTGTATACAAGTGAGTGGGAAAGGAGAGAAGAGAGAAGAAGAATTGAGTTGAGTTGAGTTTAGTTTAGTTGAGTTGAGTTGAGTTGAGTTGAGTTGAGTTGAGTTGAGGAGAGTAGAGGGAGTAAAAAGAAAGAGAGAAAAACAAAAATAGAGAAAGAGAGAGAGAGAGAGAGAGAGAGAGAGAGAGTGTGTGTGAGAGAGAGAGAGAGAGAGAACGAGGAGGCGGGCGAAAGCGATGCGTGTGGGTTCAGAACGGGGGTGTCGGGTTACCAATGAAATAGTGGTACCATTTTGTTTACAATATTGTCGGGGGTGTTGCCGAGAGAAAGGAAAGAAAGAAAGAAAGAAAGGAAGAGAGAGAGAGAGAGAGAGAGAGAGAGAGAGAAAGCGAAATAAAGAGAAGGGAAGTGCACACACTTAAACTCCTTCTCGCACGCCGCTCGAAATACCGTGTAGAGTGTCCAAGCAGGAGAGTCATGTGTACAAGGTCCACCGATCCGGAAGAATTATCTTCTCCTGCAGTCCGCAGGTTCTCCAGAAGGATCTTGATTGGACTGATCCTTACACACACTTATATAGAATGCTGTGAAAGGTAAAGATTACCATATTCTTTATTTCTCTCTCTCTCTCTCTCTCTCTCTCTCTCTCTCTCTCTCTCTCTCTCTATCTATACTCGACAATACGACTTTATCGTAATGAGAAATCCGAGAAAGCAAATCACGTAATTAAAGGTATAGCCGAGGACGAATCTGAATAATACTCGGACCGCCCAAGGATCCTCGAACGGAATCGAAATCGAGCTAACTTTTCGTGCACATTCGTAACCTACTCGAATACGATGAGACTCTTCGGCCATTACTCGTACACGAAGCAGAGGTGTACTCGTAGAAATGCAAATCCAAGGGAAATCGTTGGGAATTCGCTCGGAAGGGTGGAGGCTCGGGGGGAAGAAGTTAACTGGACAAACATGTAGTTACCTGGCCGACGTTGGCCCAGGTTATGATAGGTTCGCGTGGCTGGCCCACATTAGACAGAGATCGAGGAATCGCGATCTAGAATCGTAGAAATCCTTCCTGAGTCGGATGATACTCGGTTATTAGATGTTACACACGGTGCACATGCCGTAGTCAACTCATCCTCTTTTTCTTTCCCTTTCTCTTTCTCTTTCTTTCTCTCTCTCTCTCTCTCTCTCTCTCTCTCTCTCTATCTCTCTCTATCTCTCTCTCTCTCTCTCTCTCTCTCTCTATCTGTCTCTTTCTTTCTTCTTCTCTTTCTCATTCTCCTTCTCACAACCCTTTCAAGTACTCTAAGAAACGGACTGGTAGGTCGACCTTCCGTCTTCGATTCGACCTATCGACGTTACGTTCCTACGATCGAATGATTTCCAGCGTGTAATTCCGTTTCTTCGATTACCTTTCCTCTCTCTCCCTTAACTCGAGAGAGAGAGAGAGAGAGAGAGAGATGAATCCCTCACGATTCGGGAGAAGAAAATTGCTGGACACCTTCCTTTCGTCGAACTATCGAGAAACTCTAAAACTCTTACTTCTCGAGAGATGAGGAAACGAATTGGCCACTTGAAAATTCGAAATTGATACGTCGAATATTCCGTTCATTTTTTGAAAAATATCGTAAATAATTGAACATATTTCATCTATACCTATACATTCCATCCATGCATTCCAATAAATAAACAAGTAAGATCCTTTACACTAAAAAATTCTCAACGGTGTTAATAAGAAAAATGGAATCATCATAAAAGAGTATGATTAAAAAAAAAAAAAAAATTACGACGACATGGATATTTCATAGTTCACTAAAAAAAAAAAAAAAAAATGCGAAAAGGAAAGATAGATGAAAATTTGTTTGATTTCCTCATTTTTATCGCAATAATTACTCGTGCGTTTTTGTACAATTCAAAAGAGTCATAAAAAAAAAAAAAAGGCAAACGCTCCGCCGAAGTCGCAAAGTCGAAGCGTAATTATGAGGGGGAGGGGGAGGGCGAGGGCGAGTATTCATTAAGCCAATTCCATTTTATTCGAGGATAGTCCCTCCCCTATCCCCGTCGGCGAACCGAGGCCACTTTTGTTCCTTCGACTAAAACAAATGTAGCCTCCACGCTGACTTTCGACTGGGCTGACCCCGCGAGCTGGTGTAACCAGATCTCCAAATAATTGCAAAGAAAATAAACGATAATATAATCAATGTTTGTCTTTACGTACGTGGATTATCAATGTTTATCGTCGTTATCGGTTTAAATTATTACATTAACGAAACGGAACAAACTGATGTAAGTATTTTGTGTTTGCTTTCCTTATTCTGTAAAGAGAATTATATGTATTTTCTTTCCTTATTTCTCAAAGATAGTACGATTTGTTTTTATAAAAGAAAGATGAAAACTGAAAAATGTTCCAACAGTGTACGGTTTACATATATCAAAATACAGGACCTTATGGTACTTTGAAAGATTTCTAAAATTATATTGAAGTTATTATTCATTGAATTGAATAAAAAAGAAACAGAAAATATCAAAATATGTATTATATAATGCGTGGATATAAAATTGCTGTAAAACTGTGAACTTGGATTTTAACTCGTGGAATAGATATAAAAAAGAATATTACTACTTTTGATATTCTTGTTGGAAAACGATCACGTTACGTCGCCCGACGTTTTACGATCATCGTGATCGATCGAACTCAAAAAGAGAAAGAGAAAAAAGAATGGGAGACCGATCGATCGTGACGTATCGTCCAACATTTAATTTGGATTTTACGAGCTTCGTTAGCTGCACCCGTCGGTGGTCCAATCCGATGGACCGATGCGTTTAATCGCTCGTAGATACATTACTCTCATCTACATCGATACATACGTATAGGTACGTAAATAAGTACATACATACGTACATAGACACTAACAAATACACATACTCGTGGGATTTATTTCGTGGCACACATTCACGTAAAAAAGGTCGTGTCGGCCGCTTGTTATTCAAATGCAAACATCGCTATGGCAAAGGGACACCCACCCTACCAACATCCCACTGACTTATTAGCGTGAAGAAATCGAAAATCTTTGGAGTTGTTCGGAATGCAAAGAAGGGTATCGAGTAACTCGAAGAAAAATAAAAGCAAATCTAAACTATTATTTTCTTAAAGGCCAGGATAAGCAAAAATTGATAATCCAAAGTACATTTCAATACATATCTAAATAATGTTCTTCTATTCGCGTAAACGTTTAAAATAAATATACAAGGAAAAATAAAAGGAATAAAAGAACGTAAGGAAAGGGTTTAAGGAATAAACTTTTCACTTGCCTTTTGCCTGGATTTCCCTTCACTGAGTTCGTCTACATGAGAGTCTCTTCGGTCAGTGCAGGGACACGCGTGGAACATTTGTCAGACACTTTAAGACCTGTCGGGCTATTGTTTTCCCATCGATTCCGGCTTGAAAAGCACGGCTTTAACCGGTGTTTTACACGCTCGATTCCTGGAACCGGATCCTCCATCTGGGATCTCAAGCTTGTGGCATCCGAGAACGGTGAGGAGAGAAATATATATATATATACATACATATATATATATATATATATATATATATATAGAGAGAGAGAGAGAGAGAGAGAGAGAGAAAATCAAGAAAGAATGAAAGAAGAGAGAGAAAGAGAGAGGACCAGGTATACATGGCCTGGAACTCGAGGCCCATTTCGCCTGTCAGGCCCTCTATTCGGTTGGCTGTGCAGGAACTTTTGCTCTCTCTCTCTCTTTCTTCTTCTTCTTCTTCTTCTTCTTCTTCTTCTTCTTCTTCTTCTTCTTCTATTTCTTCTTCTATTTCTTCTTCTTCTTCTTCTTCTTCAAGATCTCGCTTTCTTTCGTTTCTCCAACAGTTTATGGTCATCATTACCATCCATCGTGGCTCGACTTGGATTAAACGATTTGTTCGTGTTCACGGGTTATTTCATTGGTCACACGTATCATTTCGGTCACCCGCTGTGATATCGATGCTGAAGCATCCTCCTTAATCCTCGGTTATGCTCGTCAAATCACCGTCAGCTAATCATCTTAACTCTTTTAATTCATTTGTTTTAGAAAAATTGGTATAACGTATAATATTACAAGGATGGTATTTCCAAAAAAGTATATAATTTATTTGATATTCTTGTTTGATTTCATTGTCCTGGTTAACCGTTTAAGTAATATAGAAATAAGAGAGGAATAAAAATGTATTGGAAATGTTGAAATAACATTGAGAAATTATTTGTAAATTATTTGAAAAAAAAAAAAAAGTTTATGACTCTTCGTACATTGAAAACTCCTCCTTTCTTTCATCTTACTCTCAATCCACTTATCTTCTTTAATTTGCATACCAAACTCGATGACGCTATGTCGTGTCGTTAAACGTATAATATGAATTTCGCTAAATCTAAAAAAAAAAAAGATGAAAGTATGAACGTCTCTCTTAATTCGCACGAAAAAACGAAACAGACACTGTTTATAAATAATCCAAACGATCATAAGTATGATCTGCAAGTTTTTCCTCATGTTTTGTATCTCTCATGTCATTGTTCGAAAAATTAATATTCTTTATTTCCACTATTATCTACGTAAAATTAAATGAGTCACATATTGTTGACAGAAAATACAAAAAAAAAAAAAAATATCATCAAATACCCAATCATACGACGGTAAATCCAAATTATTACAAAATACTTATTATATTTATATGTATGTGTACGTATGTGATTTGTATTATTCATAATCAAAGTAATACAAAAATCTTCCTCTCTTCACGATATTAAATATAATATTATTATTCTCGTTTCTTCATAAAACTCTTATCCAGTCGTTATCGATGACCCTATTTTACGCGCTTTTTTTCTTTCAACACTTGAAATGCTCGAAAGCTATATTATGAAAAAAACAAGCAAAAAAGAGGCAGAAAGAGAGAGAGAGAGAGAGAGAGAGAGAGAGAGAGGGAAGGGAAAAGAGAGGGAAGGAAGAAAGAGAGAGAGAGAGAGAGAGAGAGAGAAAGTAATTTAATGAATATCGGATCGTTGAACGTCATCATTCGAGGTTATCACCGTTATCGCGTTAGAGAGTCATTACGCACCTACCGAATATGTTTCACAGGCCGAACGAAGCAGGGAACCACGGAAAACGATCTTACGGAGGTTATCTCCTTTATAACCAGTTACAAGTCGGTCGGATGCTAAACGGACAAAAAGGAAAATCGAAAGATCGCATTTTTACGCGTCGCCGGTTAACACGAAAGAAAGCAATGAATTTCTTCTTATCTTTGGGGAACTTTAAAATCTTCCGAGCTATATTAGTATTGGATAAAATACAACGTAGGTAGGATGTAAAATAATGGGCGTGAAAATCAGATACGTAAACACGTATGTATGTTTAATAAAAGGAAAAAATTATTATATCGATTAACTCACTCTCACTCTACTCTCACTTACTCTCTCTCTCTCTCTATCTCTATCTCTTTCTATCTATCTATCTATCTATCTATCTATCTATCTACCTACCTATCTATCTCTCTCTCTCTCTCTCACACGCACACACTTTCTAACCAAAATAAATACTAGAAATAATTAAATTATATAATAAAAAAGTTTCTACTTACGAGCATCTAAATATATGAAATAAAATACTGGATCGAAACGAACCGTACGATGTCTACGCTCCAACTGACTTCTAAAAGGTCTAAGCAATGATATAATCAACAAGATGTCTGGAAACATGAAAAGAAAAAGATAACAGAAGGAGAGGTTCATTGGCTGTGTTACTACGTTTATAATAGCGACCTTGCCTACATATTTTTTCAACGGGTTTTACCTTAATAGAGACAAACAGTCCCTGTTTAGATCGTCGAATGTTGTGAAAATCGTTTTACGAACGAATTATTCTCTAAAGGAAGAAAAAATAAACCAAACGGGGAAAGGAAGAAAAGGAAATATAAGAGAAAAATATAAGAGAAGAGACTGGTCACCGTTCGTAGAAGCAATTTGCGGCATCGATAGACTGGTTTTCGTAACGTTACGAACATATCGACTATCTTCGTGGACACTCGTAACCAACAGTATACTCGTTGAGTACTGGTTATGATGAATGAAGGAGCAAGAAGGAGGTAGGAGAAAAGAAGGCAGAGCGTTCCGTAGGGCAGAGGTGTCGTTACGTCCTCCTCGCGCTCTTATATCTCCTCCTTACTCTATCCCTCTCTCTCTCTCTCTCTCTCTCTCTCTCTCTCTCTCTTTCTTTCTTAAAGGAAGTAACAGTATCTGAAAGTGGATGGATTCCGTGCGAGGTGTGCGAGATGTGCAGGGACCATGTGGATTGTGTGTAGAATGAACGCAAACTGTGAGGGTAATTTGCAACACTGGCAATTTACATAATTAGCAGTTCTGAACTCCGGGCCCTTGGACGACCCCCACCCCCAAGATATTTCTACTCCTTCTCTCTCTCTCTCTCTCTCTCTCTCTCTCTCTCTCTCTCTCTCTTTCACTGTCTGTCTTTCTCACTCACTCGACTTCCTTGCCATACCACTTACCTGCAAAGCCAAAGCAAGAGGAGGAGAGCACCAAGAACCCCAACAGCCAAAGCATGCTCCCGAACAAAACAGTGGCGTAGAATTCGGTAAACCGTCGACTTCCATCGGTCAAATTGTTAATGTCTATTTCTTATTTATATTATCATCCATATCATTCGTAATAAACAATTAACTTTGTCGGCTCACCATGGTCAATTATCTGGTACGATAGTAATTAATGATTTGTCAAGGATCTAGATAAAGTATAATCTAGATTTGATACATATGTTTATTATTTATAATGGATATTATTATAAATAATGAACATATTTCTCGATTGTAAAATGAAATCGGCCGGTATTCGAAATTATATAAACTCGTTGAGCGAAAAACCATAAAAGAATCTAACGTATTTTATGTAATAATTTAACGTGTTTTATGATAGATTCGGGCGGATAATTTTCTGTCCGTCGTTCTATCCATCTCTCTCTCTCTCTCTCTCTCTCTCTCTCTCTCTCTCTCTCTCTCTCTCTCTCTCCCCCTCTTTCTTTTTCTCTTTTTGTTTCTGGTAATACGGGTAAACAAACTTGCTCGAATGATAAATGCGATATAATTATAGATCGAACGTCGAAACAATCTTCTAAAACATCGTGGCGACCGATGGCGAACGAGATAAATGAATCTGGAACGGCGCTCCTTCGCGCTAATTACCAGTTGAGTGAGTAATAAGCGATTAACAGTGGCACGCCTACCAAATGTAAATGAGTCTCGTTTGGGAAGACGATCATCGCGGAAGTTAGAAAGAGTTTAAACGAATCGATCATTGAAAGAAAAAGAGTAAGAGAGAGAGAGAGAGAGAGAGAGAGAGAGGATAGGTTTATTATAACTTATTTATTATTATAATCGATCCTTGGAATGCAAACGTTTCATCAACGATCACCTTCGTTATCCTGAGTATTAACGTGCTTTAATATGTAATTGTCATATGATTTCGATATCTCGTTGATCTTTCGAAATTCTTCGTGGGTGTATTGATCGATCCGGTCGGTCCCCTTTTCGTTTTTGAATAATTATGCGTCGAGAAAAGGTCGGGTCCAAAATACATCGCGTGCCTCCTACTAGCCGATTCTTTCTCTCTTTCTTTCTTTCTTTCTCTTTCGCTCTCTCTCTCTCTCTCTCTCTCTCTCTCTCTCTCTTTCTTTCTCTCTCCCTATATCCTCGACAAACCTTTTAACTCCGAACGAAACGATTTCACTGTCGACTCGTTACGCGAGTTTCTCTATGTAAATTCCCAGAAATGTGACGTATTATAGACAGGATATCTACCCGAAATAATGATCTTACGATGTTGAGAAGAATCGAGAACTTACGATTCTCTCTCTCTCTCTCTCTCTCTCTCTCTCTCTCCCTCTCTCTCCCTCTCACTCCCTTTTTCATCCTCTTTCCCCTTCCATCTCCTTTTTTATTCTTTCCTTTCCTTTGTCCGAAATTAAACTCCGATAAAAATCACATCCTTTCCTTGAAAATCTTTCGAAAGAATAATATTTACATCCTCTCGATTCCAAGTACGCATGCATATATAGGTAAGCAACCCCGTTATATGCACCCGAACGCTTAATTACGGTGGAGAACTTCCATGTGCCATAATTATTCATTTTGGAAGCGGCGATTATAAAGCGATTACGTGGAAGAATCGTTTCTTATCTTCGCGTAGAAAGAACTTCCGAAAAGGAGAGGGCATACACGATCATTTTCGCGTTGGCAATTTGTCGGACACGTTGCATAGTTATAAAGCGGTAATCAAGGATGATCATTGCATTAATATCATGAGTTTAAAAGCACCGTTTTCATCATCGCGAAATTGCTCCACGAGGAGTCGCGGGTTGGCGTTGATCGAGGAAGGGATCGAGGGGAACCATGGGGGGGGGAGGGTGGTAGAGAGAAAGATCGTAATCGCGATCGCGTCGAGAGCAAGATGTTTTACGTCGAGAGAGACGATTTATCGATCTTTCGATGAATAAACCGTTCGAACGAAGCCACGGAGAGGCCCAATTACTTAAAGTCGATTCTCTTCTATCGCGGTGGATCGACCGGCATTGTTTCAACGGTATATATTACAATTCCGTTCTACTACCATTTTTAACTTTCTCATCGATATTCTTTAATAAATCGAGAGAACGTATCGTAACTCCGTTAGATTTATCGCGCGATCAATAAGCATTGGCACGATTTTCGAAAGTTTTACGTCATTCTAAGATACGAATAGCAACGAATGTACGTATATACGTTATAAATAGAAATTTCATTCTTATCTTTACTCGGGAGAAATAAAACGACAATATATCGTTATCGTTGATTGCGTCGATATAATTTATTTCGCTATATCGTTAAAGCACGAACTGAATCTTCGGGACGATCGTACAATTCTATGTCTTCGTACGACAAATAAAATCACAATTTCTTATTTACAAGATTATTTACATTTAGTATGGGACATATTTTACTACACGACCGTCGGCGAAAAGGTAATTCTTTTCTTTTCGTTTTTCCTCTTTCTTCGAGTTTCAAAGCGGAAGATTCCTTTATTTATTTATTTTTATTATTATTATTTTTTTTTTTTTTTTTTACTTTATATCGTTTGTTACAGTTTAATTTCTTTTTGTTTGTATTTCATGAAACGACGAATGTCTTCTGCGTTTAAAAGAATATTTCAACTATTTACATT
The DNA here is from genome assembly GCA_911387685.1 of Dolichovespula media. Lineage (NCBI taxonomy): Eukaryota > Metazoa > Arthropoda > Insecta > Hymenoptera > Vespidae > Dolichovespula > Dolichovespula media. The sequence goes on from OU426860.1 coordinate 3,160,453, forward strand.
CAAATTTTCATTGAGATCAAAATTTCTAATCTTTTTCTATTTCTCTCTCTCTCTCTCTCTCTCTCTCTCTCTCTCTCTCTTACTTTCTTTTTCACTCTTTTCTATTATTCAGAATACGAACCTCGAACGAGTTCGCTAATCTTTGTGCTACAAGATTCTTTATTAATTTTAACTAAAGAAACCGACATGACGAAAAAACTTTAGCCGAGAGTCGTGATGCAAAATATAGTTTTATAAGTATCGTCCATAATAATTTAAATCGCCGGTATATGTTCGATACATCGATTGACGAAAGGAATACTGCTCGTTTGTAGAACAACGACCTAAGATACAACTTTTTGAATACGTCTTATGTGTGTTTTTTTTTTTTTTGTTTAGTTTACACTGTCTCTTTCTCTCTCTCTCTCTCTCTCTCTCTCTCTTCTTAAGTATTACGACGTTTGGCACTAGCTTTATCGTCCTTGTATTCGTCTATATACACGTAATTTCGATCGATCGGACGAGATCGATCGTTATCGAAAAATTGTCTTTCACACCTTTCTATTTACACACACTTGCGACGTCTCGTCTCATCTCGTCTTTATGGCGCATTAATTATGGCAAGACGACTATGGGCTGCTGATGATCGAAGGATTCTAACCGTCTTTGCATCAATATGACCATTATGAAAATACAATCCTTATATCGGAGAATATTCAATCGTGACTTACGAAAACTTGTTTTTACTTTTTTCAGCAAAAAAAAAAGCGAAATTTATAACTCACGGGAACTTGTTCATTTCCTACTTCTTTTGTATCCTCGGTCTAACGTGTTCGAAGGAAAATGTTCTTGAGTAAAAAAAAAAAAAAAAAAAAAAAAAAAAACAAACAAACAAACAAAAAGGAAAAAGAAAAAAAAGAATAAAAGAAAGTCGTACGAGTGAATCGAAAAGTAGTATGAACTGATCATGAGAAAATCGATCTCGATCTTCGCGATTACTCCGCAGCAGCCCCTTAGAGAAATTTCTCAACAGACAAAAAGATGTTCGATGTCTTGTGATACCCTAGTTCGTTCGTCCAGTCCGTTTCTTCCGGCGGCGGAAGTATCTCCATTTAACCTCGGCGGCCATCGCGAACAATACCTCCATTAGTCGACTTCCGACCCGGCCCGATTTCAACCCTCTTCTCTTTTGACGTTCCTCGTCTTCTTCCATCTCGCGAGAAGTCACGTGTCTCTTTTTACTCCTCTACACAGTACGATCGTAAACATCCGATCTTCTTCTTCTTTTTCTTGTTCTTCTTATTCCCCTTCTTCTTCTTCTTCTTCTTCTTCTTAGCAAAAATCCTCAAAGTCAATTAATCAATTCATCAAAATATCATGGAAATCTTTGACCCGTTATCATTCATTAGTATGACGAACGAACAGCCATATTCTTCTTCATGAAGAATTCGTTCTCAACGAAATTCTCGTCGAGTACGTTCAAATACGTCATTTCTTTTTTTTTTTTTTTTTTCTTTCTCTAGCAAAACATCATACTCCTGGAAACTTAGTCCAGGCAGAGAACGTCTAGCTACGCTTCAGAGTCGCTCGAACACTCCTCAGCCTCGGGATCGATCTGTTCCTCTTCCTCTTCATCCTCGTGATGATAATCGCCCGTCTCTTGTTGCCACTTGCTCACGTGATGGGTGTTTTTATTATTACTGTTGTTATTCGCATTACCGCCACCACCACCACCACCCCCACCTCCACCCCCACCACCACCACCACCACCACCACCCGATTGCTGTTGCGCCTTTGCTTCCTCCTCTTGCTGCATTCTCTTATGTTTCGTTCGCCGATTTTGGAACCATACCTTCACCTGAAACAAAAAAAGACAACGATTTTATTGAATTAATTTATTTCAATTGTAATTATTTCGTTTAATAGTAATTTGTTAAAAAGGATCAATGTTTACAGCTACTATGTATCATATATTTGTTGTTTTATTAAGTAATTTACTTTTATTACTTAATAAGTAATTTAATTCAATTACTTTTATTACTTTATAAGTAGATTATTACCTTATAAACCGATTACAAAAAAAAAGATTGAAGAAAACAAAATGTGTTAAAATACTGTTCAATGATAGACGTTCATCGAATAATCGGAGACTTTAAAAAAGATATCATAGGATGAATAAACTTAATTAAATTTCAAGTGAAATCATTTGAATCATTAAGTGTTAAGAAATTACTTTTTTCTACGTTATATACAATCACTTCATGTTACTTCCCCGTAGGTTCATTACAAATTTTCTCATCGATTATTAATTGTCACTTTTAAAATATACAGATATCCCCTTATTTAGAATGACTTAAATCGTTACTTTTTCATGAACGATATTATCAAGTTAGTTCATTTATATTAGCGTACTTTGTTCTCCAAAGAATTAATCTTGTTCAGATCGATTCAAAATCTAACGAAGTATAATAGCTATTACAGAGGAGAAACGAACAAAATCAACTCGAAAACGTCTGCGAGAACAAACGGGTGACGATTCCGTAGTATCCTAATGCGAGAATCGGCACGTTTCTTCTCAAAAATTAAATATTCTTAATTGAAGTGAGTAAAAGGAAAATATATAATTTGTTTGCGTAAGCAAGCGACCACCCACGCGAGTTCTGATCTCTCGTCTTTTCACTCCGCGAACTCTTTCATTATGATGGAAACGAGGATCGGGTCGATGAAAAGAAGATGGCAGAGGGGAATATTTCCTTTCATTTTTCTAATATTAAACGCCCCCTAAATTTGTCGACCCCATACTAAAACAGCCCATACATATACTATACCCTAATTTTCATGAATTCATTCGGACGCAATTCCGTGTGTAAATCTCCAGCATATCCCTTTACGCCCCAGCAATCATTCGACCGTCGTTACACCGACGGACAGTCAACGATACAGACGATCAAGCTTCATTGGACCAATCCGCTTGAAAAGGAGACATGAAACTTCCACCCTCGGGATCGTATCCTCGTGGTTTGGCAAATTAAATGGCAACTAGTTATGGAGCCAACCCCTATTCCTCTTAGTAGGGACGAGTCGATGTATCAAGCAGCCACCCTTAAACGCAGTTATCCGGTTACAATAGCTCGTATGCTGTGCTAACACGAAACCCCTTCGATCGTCGAACTAGAGGGGAGAGAGAGAGAGAGAGAGAGAGAGCAAAAAAAAGCAAAAGAGGGGGTAACTTTCGTACACATGCTCCCTTTATGGAACGAGAAAGGCAGAGGACACTATTGTCCTTGAATTGACTGCACCATCGTCGTATTTCATGGCGAGAGAAAGGGCTGCAGATAGAGTGCCATTTTGAAGTTATCAAGCTGGAAAATCGACATTGTGTTCGAGTTCCAAGAGGAGAAAAAGAATAAAGAGAGAGAGAGAGAGAGAGAGAGAGAGAGAGCGGGAGACAGAGTGAATGGTCGACCGGATTTCGTCCCACGTCCAACGCAACGTAGTTTTGACGAGACCCAGATTAGACTCGGCATTTAGGATCAAAATCAGAATGGTATATGAACGAAAATCTCTCTCGTAGGGCTTAACTGTTTACAAAATATTTTTGACATTTTTTTTTTTTTACGGCGACGATTCTACTCGTCAAAGAAGGAAAATAACAATTTACTATAATCCAACGAAAACAAAGATATTCGATGTATCGCAGTCCAATGAAATAATTGCAACTTTTACTGTGTCTCCTATGTCACATAAGTTTCACATAAAATTCGTTAAAATCGTGAAATCGGAGAATCGTTGAGGTCGGACGATTCTGCAATGTCCGAAAGCAGCACTCACCGAATCGCAACTTTTATGCCCGTAGGGAGACTCTTTGGGGTCGTGGCACTTAACGGGTGATTAAGAGGGCAAATAGAGAGCAACCCCTTCTAGCGAGCACGATGTAGTTTTCCTTCTCTCTCTCTCCCTCTCCCTCTCTCTCTCTCTTGCAAGCTTCCTCTTTCCCTCTCGTAGCCATTCCCTTTGGAAGCGTCGTTCCAAGCTTAATCGAGTTACCCCTATCGTACGTTCCTTCCCTCTCTCTCTCTCTCTCTCTCTCTCTCTCTTTCTGTCTCTCTCATTTGCTCTTTCTCCGTTGGTTACCACGGCAACGAACGTGGAACTGCGATCTGATTGGTAGATCTCTCACGCACGCGAATACTACGAGCATCCCCTTCCATAAAGTCCCGGACCATCTCCCAGAATGTAGACAACTCCACTCCCCTCCTTCCCTCCCTCCCTCCCTCCCTCCTCCCCGTTCTTCCCCTAACTTCCTAAAGTACTTACCCCACCCCATTAGATTTCGGATTTACGCTTAGTTTCAACCCCGACCCTCTCATCCCTTCCTGATCCGCTCTTTATACCTACTTCTTTCCATCGACTTCCTCAGATTCCATCAATTTTAACAACGTTCTAACTACTCTAATACCATCTATCAGGAATATTAGACGTACAACTTTGCTTCCGCCGTTTTCGATTCGTGAATCGCTTCAAAAGATGACCAATTTTTTTTATCGCGGGATTCCTTAGCTGGCCGAAAAATGGGAGAAAGTAGTGGTCAGCGATGAACAATACTTCGAATCATAAATTTATAACAAGTTTTTAATAATGCCTCGAATTTCGAGGGGGGAAAAAAAAAAACAGCGGGAGCAAAGTTCTACATCCAATACAAAGTGACTTGGAGAAATGAATCGTAAGGATCTTTAGAATTGTGTAAATCTTTCTTTTAAAATGGACAACGTGACCTAATCCCGATATTTTTTATTTGACTTACATTATATTAATTTGAATATAGTATAATATGTAAAATACTATTTATGATATTTCGATTGGAATAATTGTCGCTAATTCGTTTCGATTAATTTACCGTCAGAACGGGAATATAATTTTTCAAAAAGAATTACATAGAAGGACTTAACCGATAATCAGTAACACCTATAAATCACCCCTATAATCTCGATTAAACGCGAAGGAAGCTTACTTATTAAAAAAAAAAAAAAAAAAAAAAAAAAAAAAAAAAAAAAAAAAAATATCCTTCGTGTTAAATAAAAGATTCGTGTTAAATAAAAGATTCAAAGTACAAATAACAAAATGTGAAACTGACTAATGAAAAAGAAAAGAAAAGAAAAAATCTATCTGCACGCACCTGTGCGCAACTGAAATGCAACAATGTAGGAGAAGAATAAAAAGAATAAGAATAAAAAGAAGACGAAGGGACTATTAGAAGAAGAAGAAGAAGGAGAAGAAGAAGAAGAAGAAGAAGAAGAAGAGTTCGTACTACGTTTGTCTGTTTGTCGGTGTATGTGTATGTGTATGTTTTTAGAAAGGCGCGTACGACTGTCACTGACGATGTGACTCGCATATAAGGTGTTCACCTGTCACTTAGGCGCGTTCCAGAAACAGCCTCAATTACGTGGCTCCGCGCAAACTCACCGAGGAAGGTAGGTAAGCTCTCTCGGTGCTTAAGCCCGGCTGTTACCCTGTTCAACTAAAAGTCCGAGGTAACGCCGGTTAACTTGCCTGGTCTCTCTCTCTCTCTCTCTCTCTCTCTCTCTCTCTCTCTCTCTCTATGTAACGTACCTACGTACTCGTTATCTCGTCCGAACGATCGACAGACACACAGTGCGCGTGAGCGCTTCCAACTCGCAATCTTGCGAGCCCAGATAGATAGCCGACGTCCTTTCAGCCTCCTCTGAAACCTCCACATGCGCTGGACTAAGATTTTTCTTCTGCTTCTTCTTCTTCTTCTTCTTCTTCTTCTTCTTCTTCTTCCTCCTCCTCCTCCTCCTCTTCTTCTACTTCGTCCTCTCCTTTTTTTTCTCTTTATATATCTTTCTTTTCTCATCTCTTATTTCTCTGTCTTTTTCCTCCGACCGACTTTAATTTTGATCTTGGCCGATCGACGGAGATGGTATTGCCTGTAATTGGTTCCGTATCGATGAATGATACTCTCTTTAAGATGCCACGCCGCTCGAACGATCTTTTCACTGATCTCTTGGAAAATGGTACACCCTGATACGGACGATCTTCGATGAATCTTCCTTAATTCCGTTGGACTGATGTTTGAGTTACGCTTTCGAGAGAGTATCCCTACGTATGATCATTGTCCCTTTTACGTGGATATTGATTGGTATTAATTATCGGCGAAAGAGGAAGATTGCATAGAGATGCGTAACCCTTTTTTATACTCTCCAACTGTAAGCTGATCTTATTTGACTGTTACTCGAGGATATAAATAAGATTCGGTTTGAAAAATAAGAAGGACATGGCACTTGTTCAAAAAGTATAATTCGGTAAGTTGTAATTTGCTAAAAAATTGATTAGAGATATATTCTAATTTCTATTCGTATATGTAACATTTGTATTTGCTGATATCCATCGATCAAATAAGAGAGAGAGAGAGAGAGAGAGAGAGATGATGTAAGTAGATTCAACAAAAAATTTCCTCGATTATAACTTCTTTTTACGGAGTCATTCTAGAACGAATACATAAGTATTTATACGATAACTGTTATACATAATATTGCACGTAATACTTATATTATATCTATAATATTTGTATAACAACTGATAATGGGATCAAGGTAAATTTATATATATATATATATATATATAGATAATTAATGTAATATAATGTAATAAATGTAATCAATATTAATGAAATAAATATAATATAATAATTATAGTGACAATATATAGCTAATTAAAACATATATTTCGCGATTAACTAGCAAACGTATGTAATTATATATTGTGTTTGTAAAATCTGCTGATTTTCCTAAATAAAGTTTCTATATTTTCACGTTATATTTTAACAAATTGGGAAAGAAATTGTCGACTTTTACGAATAAAATTCAACAAATACGTAACTTCGACAGTTATAAACAAACATATTTCGATTTCTTAGTCCAAGCCTGATATACTTAACGTCTTACATCTCCGTCGCTCTTTTCTCTATTTCGAAATGGCATGCGTAAGCGAGAATAATGAAAGCGTGCTCGAGCTTCTGGATATCACTTTGGTATGCATGGATAATGAAGAGCTCAATTAATCCGGATTATTAATTGATATTCTAATTACGCGACACGACGAGCACGTCCGCTGATCAGAAACGCGTTGCAAGCATTTTCAAGGTTAACGCGAATGGATAACGAGAGACAGGCTTTGCATTGCATTTCTCTCTGTTTTTCTCTCTCTGTCTGTCTCTCTATCTCTCTCTCTCTCTTTCCTCGTTATCAATCTCTTTTGTTCGTGAAAATATTTCAATACTAATCGCTTACGTTATTTAACTTGTTCACTGTCAGAACAATTTTGCATAAATCAATATGTTTACCCGCTATCTGTCGCATAACTTTTTCTAGATACACGATACAAGAAAATTCATTATATCTCTTTTATTAAACTTTACACACGTCTACTAAATATTGATATGTATATTTTTTCAGAATTTGTTATCGTATGTTCTATATTCTAGGTATATATAAATGGATATGTGAAAGAATAATGTATATATATTATATAAACTCGTACAATTATTTATTCCAAATAAAGTTTAAAATTATTCATATATTTCTATCGATCGTATAACAGTTTTAGATATACCAAGAAAGTAGAAAAATATTTGTTCAACGTGATATTAACAACGAAAATGTAATCGTCCAATCTCGTCGAGAAGTTATACAGCTGCTATCATCGTACTCGCTCGTTTCTGTAATAAGAATGGACACCTCCGGCCATTCGCATAAAATGCGTATTTAACTTCTCCACGACTCGACGTTTATCTTCTTAAATCCTAATTTCAGCGGATAATTTAATACGACAAGAGAATCTATAATGCCCGATTTCGCGATTCGAAACGTCCAAAAGCAGAATTGCCAATGCGAGAAAACCTTTCGTTGGCTTAATTACATAGTTACATATCTATGTATCTACATAAGAGCTAGGATATACCCTTCTGATCAGTCCTCTCCTTTTATTGCCACGAGAAATTGGATATTCGTTAATGGAAATTAATATTGCGCCAGCAACGTTTGCGTACTCTGATACCATGCGATACCTATGTGTTAGTTGTTTTGTACTTATGTAGGTATACACACACACACACACACACACACATATAATATACATATGTATGTATCTGCATATGTATCTATATATTTCTTCGAGTTCGTTTGAGATGAATCCCAATACCTTTTATGCGATAATTTTTCTTATGATCTTAGATTCGACATTAAAATATTCGACTTTTAATTTGTTTCTATCGTTAGCCTTCTTTCCCTTCTTTTAAAAAGTCAAAGTGAATGTATGTATATGCAAATATATATACATAGAATATATATATATATATATATATATATATAAATTTTGTAATTGCATTATCACTGCAAGATCACTTTGAAAAGTTGTTTCGTCATCATATTACCAAAACTCTATATATTTCGATTGATAAATCAACATTCTTATCAAATCTACTACTAAAAGGTAACTTAATTGGCAAGCATGACATTCGACATTCGTTCTATAACAGACAAATTGATCTACATACTATACGAGAAGTGTCTACATTTTAAATATCTACCAATCGTAAAGTGATCGAGTTAGTTATATTTTTTTCAAAATTTATCTCGAAAACGTTAGAATAAACGAGGCCTAATATTTCAAGGAAAAGCATTTTTAAATTATTATGCCGAATGTAATTGTTATATAAGTTGTTACATGAAATACACGAACGATAGTTGAAACAATTCTTATAATAACAGGGTAAAGTATGCATTTAAAAAAAATTAATATTAAGAAATTGAGAATAAAAATAACTATGAGAGAATAATCTTGACGAACCTAAATATAGGTACTTACGAATTTCTATCAAAATCATTAATTAACTTTTCCGATTAACGCAATGATTCTCGAAAACATTCAAACTGATTACGAAATGATTAACCCAATCACTATTTTAAGTTATTCTGAACTCTCTTTCTATTGTATCTTTCTCCCTCTATTTCTGTCTCTGTCTGTCTGCCTGTCTGTCTGTCTGTCTCTCTCTCTCTCTCTCTCTCTCTCTCTCTCTCCCTGTTTCTCTTGTTCTCGTTGTATCGATCGAAACGTTGAAAGAAGAACGTTCGCGGCGTGCGTTAAACGAAATACCGACGAATAAACAAACGAGAAGAGATATTTTTTCGATCGATGTCCCTTTTGGCACGCACAGCCGAGCCAAACCCCGTCGAATAAAATCAGCAGCTGGACACTGGCGACCAATCGCGTAGATTCGAGGCGGTCCAATAATCTCCCCATCGGTTTCGACGATCACGCTCGAAACATTATTTTTTAATCCTCCGTGCGCGTAGTTGAACCATCGTCGTCGTAGTCGTTGAGCTTCAACCCTCTTTCCTATCCCGTCAACCCTCCCGGCTAAATAAACTCGACGATATTATTTTTCAATCGCCGACAGCGTGCGTACACGTTGGGGTGGCTGGTCCTAAAACGACACGCTTCGATAAAATGACGCTTTTCGCGTTTTCTCTCTCTCTCTCTCTCTCTCTCTCTCTCTTTCATAAATACACACACGCGAGCGCGCACGCATTTTTATCTCGCTTCTATCTATTCCTTATGACGATCGACAAGACACTATCATGTTTCACTGGTATATCTAGAAATAAACTGAACTACTAACATACTAGTTCTTTCCTAATGAAATATATGCGATTGTAAATATTTAAGATATTTTTAACTTGTACGCTTTTACAAAATCAAATTTTGTAAAGATTCGTCGTAATGTTGATTATTTGAATATTAGTTTCGCACGCGATTTGGATGAATTGAATTCGAGAGCGATCAAAACTGTTCGCATAAGAGAGAGAACGGAAATAAAGATCTTCGATTTTGTTTGAAACTATTCTGTCGAAATGATGTTATATCATTTGTCGTCATTCGTCGAGAAAAGAATATATATGTTTAAAAAAAAATCGTGAGAGATCAACAATTGGTCGTTGTCGCGCAAACTCATAAAATTATTTAAAAGAAGAGAAAGTCGTGCGGGTATACAGGAAATCTTTTGAGAAAAGAGATCCTGGTTAATCTCGATTCATAAATATGCGTAGTCTCGTTCGTGGAAGACGATAACGACGATGAACGTTACAATAATACGATATTAACGAGGAACTTGTAGCTAAGCGTAAAGCGAAAACGCTATTCGTGTTTGCGCGACGAAAGATCGACGGTGTGAGGAGTAAGAATTTAATGGGATTTTAAATTATCCGATTTTAATGTACCATTGTTCGCTTCTACAAACGAGACTCTTAAGCACACGCGAGAGAGAAATACAGGTGATAACCTTCCTCGGGATATCGCGAATTTAATTTCACTTTAATACTTACCACTGTACGATAAGAAAACTCTCCCGTTCGTTCTCCTCTCATTACGATCGTTGAGTTTGCAAACGATCTTCCTTACGATCGAACGATCGTTTTACTCGATATTCGAGAAAATTGCTTGCGATTAGTACCGAAGAGAAGAAAGATTTTATTAATACACATTGGTAGAGAAAATATTACTTGTCGAGAAAAAAAAAAAGAGAGAGAGAGAAAGAGAAAAAGAAAATTCTTTAATTGATCCATAAAGGAGAGAAGGAAAAAAAATTGAAAAAGAAAAAAAAGGGGGGGAAAAATTAAGAAATAAAAATAGCTTTTTTTTTTGACTTTTTTGCAAAGTAAACTTCCGTTCGTAACGACAACGCTCGAGTGATTGGTACGCTCGGTACCGTTCTCTTCTCCGAAGTACACGATTTCCATCGACTCTTCCGTGAGAGAAAAAGAAAGAAAGAAAGGAAGGAAGAAAGAAAGAAAGAAAGAGAGAGAGAGAGAGAGAGAGAGAACCGATATCGTAGCTCTCCCGACATGGCACTATTTTATTCTCGGCCAATCGCGCTAGACTTTTTCTCCGTGCGTATTACGTTGCCGTGGACGGTAATGGAAAGAAGTTTGCATATTATGCAGGCCGCGTACGGATTCTCTATGCATAATGAGCCGTGACGTCGCTGGACTAAAAATAAAGCATTCGCGAGTAAGGCTCGTCGGTCATCCGATGACTGTTGCGGCGTTGCCAATTTAGTAAATAAATTCATATATCCGGCATAAATTTGTTGTTTTTGAGAAATAAAAAAAAAATAATAATAATAAGAAAAAAAGAAAACAATAAAATAAAAATGGAGAAAAAAACGCAAAGCGAAATAACCGAGAACGATCTTCGGTGGATCGCCAGCAAGAAATGAACGGCTTTTAGAAATTATTTCCTCGCAGTTTATTACATTCGACTTTACTTCCGCGCACGGAATCGATTATGTTTCTTAATTATCATAAAATTAAAGTTATCATGCGTATCGTATTATGAGGAAAATGTAAATGTAAAAGAAAAAAACAAAAAAAAGGGAAGGAAGAAAGACAAATTAATAAATAAATGTACGAACGGTATTTAAACGAAACATTTTCGACTCGACGTAGGAAAGCCGTAAAAATCTTGAACCTTCGTGTTTCAGCACGCAGCTTGCGATCTTGTACGAGAGAAAAAAAAAAGTGAAAAAAGGGAGAAAGAGTGAGAGAAAAAGAAAGAGAGAAAAAGAGTGAGAGAAAGAGAGAGGGGGGAGGGTGGGGGAGGGAGCGAGTGATTAGATCGTAAGTCATGCGTTTGGTCAGTTAAATTATTCGGCTTAATGGAGAGGTCCATTAATAATTTATGTCCTGCGTACGTAAATAAGATCGTAAGTTTCCTCGCGAGAGCGTATTACTCTATAAGTGGCGGAACACCGACAACCGTAATGACTCGTTGCCCTATTCAAGACTGATAAATCATTAGAATTAACTCTATCGATCGGCTCGCATATAATTAACGTCATTATTCCTGTAATATTCTCGATATCCCGCATTAAATTACCAATAAATACCCGTAGCTCATAGTTTTACCATCGTTATACCCTATTTTTTTTCTTTCCTCGACTTGATTTTTTCTTCCCTTTCTCCGATTTGATAGTCCAAACTGGACTTGTCATTACACCATCCGTCGCTGCATGATACCTATCGTAAAACTGTATACTTTAAAAAAAAAAAAGACTCTCTATCCAACGACGGCTTTCACATTTCTTCGTACTTACGTAGTACCAACCGCCGTATCATTCAAAATCTAAAACCATACCTTGTAAGATCGAAGATCGATATTAATCCGCGATTATCTAACTGTCGCGATCATTGACTTTCCCGTTTCTTATTATAATTACAAATCACCTTCACACACTCTCTCGTATTATCATCCATTACAATATATTATCTCGTAGCGAATTACGACATAACAAGGGCATGCATATCCACTAATCTATATATCTATCTTTCTATTTATCTATCCATCTATCTAATGCCTACTTCGGAAGCTATTCGAAATGGAAGACTGTAAATAACAATAAAGGAACGTTACATACGATGTAGAAATTCTTTCGAAGGATAATCATGAAATTCCTTTGTTTGCTAGAACTCTCTCGGTAGTCGAGAAATAGTAGCTAAGGGTAGCCCGATACTTTACGAGCAAATTTACGTGAAAGAAATGACGGCCAACAGCAACGTTGTCTTCTTCGATCCGGAAGGGCAATCAGGAACGTACGTACGTGTATATATATGTGTATATATATATATATATATATATATATATATATATATATATGTATACACTACGTACTTGGAGCGGCACGCAATTAGCAGTCACATTATATCCGGAGGCTCTTACAGGGCCCTCTCCGAACACGCAGAGAAACGGAACGTTTCACCCTAGTTAAGATTCATAAGAAAGACGCGCGTTACACGCGACCCGGTGCTCCTCATTAGAGCGCTAATTACGTACGATTAGCCCAGCAATTACCTGAGAATACATTATGACCGCGAATCAACTCGCCGAATCGCGATCACGTAGGTGCCTCAGCCGTATGCGAACTATATCGAGTCTCGTTTCTTCTCCCGTAAGAGTTCTTTACAGATAAGAGGAACGTGATCGTACGACTACGCTCGAATCAACTGTCTGTTTGATTCCCTGATCCAACAAAATTTTCTTTCCTCATCTAATCAGATCAGGTCGATTTAATTGTCAATTGCGAGGAAAATAATATAATGAGAAAAATTAATTCAATCCCTTGAATATACAATAAATTCCATAACAATGCTGAGATTCAATTGTACAAATACGCATAACTTCTTTATCAACCGTATAATATGTCTTCTTTTCTTTTTCTTTTTTTTTTTTTTTTTCTAAATTCATTAGAACAATATCGAATGAATACTTTGATGTTTTTGTCTCTATCTATCCATATTAGCCCATGTAAGTGCCTATCTGCAACGTACCTACATAAAATAGTCATTATCACACGATAATATTGATTGCAATAATTCTAAGCGTATAAAACAAAATTCGATCGAAATAAAAATAGCGAATACATTTAATGAAAATTTCATTACAAAAACAAAATGTAAGTTGGCAAAAAGGGAGTGAAATAGAGAAAGAAAGAGAGAGAGAGAGAGAGAGAGAGAGAGAGAGCTTGTTTCCACGATGCGTAAGAGTCCCTTCCAAAATGGCGTCGACGCTGAGCGCTCCCCCAACTTAATTCACTATCTAGCCACCTTTCTCCTTCCCCTTCGACACCCCTCCTACTTTTCTCTTTCTCCCTCTCGTTCTTTCTCTCCTTTATATCTATCTCTTTCTTTATAAGACTCCCCACCCCTTGTTTCGGGGGAGCGTTACGCCCATAGAATACGTAAAGCATGACTCTCGCGCCCTTTCGACGACTCTCCACAACGTGTTTCCTTTGGACGATTCCGTTCCTTTCTCTCCTCAAACACTACCACCATTTAACTCTTCGCGAATTTGCACATCTATCGGTCTCGTTAAGCGAACTCAATATCTCTTCTCTTTCTTTTTCTGCCTTCCCCTACTTGAAATTGTCATCGAACTTTTCTAACGATCAACCTGATTATTGTACTTCTCTCTTTCAAATAATATACCATAGTTAGTTCGAACACGAATCAAATATTTGATTGGAGTAATAACGACGATCGCTCATCAATGAATACGATCATTACTAATGATAAACGTTCGAAGAACATTTCACGAACTTCGTCTTATCTCATATCAAATCAATTTTCTCTTTCTTACCTGCGTTTCAGTTAACGATAGCGCCTGCGCTAGCTGCTTCCTTTCCGCCCCGACAACATAATGATTTTTCTCGAAGGCGTGTTCCAACTTTAACAGTTGACTCGGACTAAACGCAGTCCTTATTCTTTTCGGTTTCCTGAATGGTTGCAGAAGGAAGCCAGGTATATCGGGACCTAATGAAGATAAAAATATCGTTATCTTTGTATCAATAATGATATATTTTCTCTAATAAATCGAACCAGGGAAGTGTAATAATAAAAATAATAAAAACAAATGATCATGTGCGTTAATTACTTATTATACAATGCGGTAAAGTACAACGGACACAAAAAAAGAATGTATTGCGAATCAAACTTACGTTATAATTATACACCTCCGTAAATTGCACAAATGTGTATTTATTATTCTTATAATGTCAGACTAATAACTCGAATAATAAATAAGATTAATTTGTAAATAGTATTGTATATATGTATGTATATATATAGCACGCAATGTTACGATATTAATGAATCTTAAATGTGAATGATATAAGGTATTTCAGACGATCTTGAATTCTATAATTCAACGATTCACAATGAAGATTAAATAAATCGATCGAAAAAGTATGACATGAAACGTTTAGGTGTATATATAAATGAAAATTGATTAGAGCTTATATAACGAGTATCTGGTAAAGAAAATAAAAAAAAAAAAAAAAAGGAAAAACAATCGATAGATCATTCTAACGTTCCCATAAATTACAATATTTATTGAAAACATTTTTGGAAAAATGTAATTTTCATCGACTTTCTCGTTCTACAATTTTTACCTATCTACGTTCGTTACCGCCAAAAAATAATGATCACAGAGTGATTAATTAACGCTATACGAAAGAGACTATAATTATATCGCGATAATACGTAAGAAAAGATATAGCGAGTGCCGTAAACACGTGCACGATAGGAGGGTTGTTCGGTAGATAATTTACATTCTTAATTAACATTGAGCTATGCCTGGTAACAGCAATAACTACTTATGTTAGTGATATTATTATACGATCTATAGAAGAGTTATAGACTAATGAATTTGAAAAACGTTCGAAATTAATATAAATATTATTATTTATCGATCATCTGGATAATTAAAAGGAAATATCACCAAGTAATAAATGTACCTATCTAATTTTTGAAGAAAGAGAAAGATGAACAAAGATTGATTAATTAATTAGTAAACGTTGTCATCATCAATTCTATTCTCGTTAATAGTGGCTACCCCCACTTTTCTTCCTCATCTTTCTCTCGTCACCTCGACGTAAGTCACGAAACGCGAGCGTGCCTGGCCACGCATAATCTTACGTATGTAAGTAGCTACATAATACAACCTAACTCATATAGTTAGTATACCTATAGTAGTATAGAGGAGTACCTACTAGGAACTCGCTCAGGTAATTGAGTATTCCACCTCGAAAGAGCCATGTCGATCGTCCGATACCCACGTCTGCCGGAAGTAGCCCGAGATACTTTACCGGAAAAGCTGCACGATAAATCGCTACACCTTCTCTCGTTGCTTCGACCCGTAGGTAGGTATATACCCGGCATGTGGCTCTAAATGTATAGGTACATAAAATGTGAGACCAGACCCTTAGATCGATCGAAAACCATATATGCATATCCTATCGAAGAAATTTTACGAGAAGTAGTCGTTCGATGATGTTCTCCAAGAAGATCCAAGTCCCTCTTCCGTTTGCTATTCGTTATCTTTGAAAGTTCTGATTACATGCTTGGTCTACTGATTTATACTTCGATTGAAATTATTCGTAGAATTTTTGTTCCATAGAAACACTTCAACATTGTTCTAATAAATCTCGCTAGGAATATCCAAATTGTTAGGGACCTTTGTATATCCACCTTTATCAGATATCGATCTAACGAGATCTCGTTGATAAGACTTATATAAGATTAACCTAAATAAGTACCTGTATCTTTCATTGCTCGGTTCACATTCAAGGGGCATTCGTGGTTTGTGAAAGGAACGCTCAGATAACAGTCGTATTGTTCGACACTTAGAAAACATCCCTTGTTCCCGGCAACGCTTAATATATATTATTTGTTGTTCTCGACTTAGTTGACTCATACGGACTAATCGATCATTCACGTGTACGGAACACTCGTTGTTCTAATCATAGAGACACTCATTATACGAACTGTTTGCCCTAGTAAGCCTGAAGAACGCTTCGAACACGACATTTGTATTTTTAATTCGCGTATCGGCAATCAAACTGGACTAGATGCGACCGAAAGACTACGTAAATACAATACTTACATACATTCAGCCTCCACGCTAGGTTATCAAATGAAGAATATTAATCATATTGCTTCCATTTATCATTCCCAAGTAAACTTTTTAATAATAATCTATTTTAACTGAGAATGTAATATAATCATTACTAAATATAGAGAATATTTTCAATAAGTATTTATCGGAACATATATACATACCTACATATCTTATTTCTGTACATAAGTATCTTGTTAGTCTCACCATCTTCGTTCTCTTCGTATCTTTTTTATTAGATAGGGATTTTATACGTTTCTGATTTACCTGGTCTCCCTTAACGGAAACAATATTTACAAAACCACGCTATTAACGCGTTCAGAGATACGTACGATCGATCGATGCACGATGACATGCTAATTCATATTATGCAAGCACAATGTAGACGCGCAGGCATTCGACGTGCTACCCGATAGTAATGCAACCAACTTGGCATAACGTAATCGAGCCGTATCACCTTTTGCCGGAGAAAATTCTACGGAGAAGTTGTAATTACATACATACAGTTTGCGAGTAACTCATTTGCTAAAAATTACGAGACAAAGTTGTAACGCAAAATATTATATACTTTAAGTTGAATAGCTGTGACTATTGCAAAATTTTAATTATTCCCTGTTCACTTGTGTGTGTGTGTGTATATATATACATATATATATATATATATATATATATATATATATGTACATATATATATATATATATATATATATATATATATATACATTTATTTGCTTCTTTATTTAAATATATGTATATATATATATATATATATATATATATATATATATACATATTTAAATAAATAGCAGGCACATACATGCGTATATACACATGCGTGTATATATTACAAATTCTTTCTTATGTATATATTCATCCTGCATCTCTTATAATTCTGAAAAGATACGTTTGAATTATGTTCACATTAAATTACAATATAATATGAAATCGTTTCTACAATAAATAAATAAATGAATGAAATTTCATTCGGATGAGTTAATTCTTGTCAACGATAAAATAGACATCTCTATTCGAAAATCGCTTACTGCATGTGCTGGATCGGACAGATAATGTATATTAGATGCAGCAGACTTGCCGTTAATTGCACGCAAATACAATTCTCAATGCAAGACATCTGCCATGCTGATGATAAATGTCACGAAACAATCGGAATTATACGACTAATGAGACGCTGACAATTAAAAAACTATCGTACAAAAGTACGAGTTACAAAGTTTGCAAACTGTTCGCAAGAGACAACGTTATGGAAAAGTCATAAGAATACTCACGATTAATCGATCAACGGTTCGAGTTATCATTTGAATATTCAGGAAATCTTAATTCGACGTTGCTCTTATCAACACAGTTTATTCAATCCATACAAACGATGAAACGAAAAGTACTTTCCAATTTTTGAAATTTATTTAACTAATGTTCATTTACTGTCTATTATTACATTTGACATACCTAATATAAAGTGTTAAATATATCAATCATTATAGTAAGAAATCTCAAAATAGCAAAATACTAAAAAAATATATATATATATATATAAAATAAAAAAGAAGAGATAGATAAGTCTTTCGGCTTGTTGGAATCGTTCGTAGATGAAGAAAGATTAGGATGGGTGAGAGAAGGGATGCAGCATGATTCTCTCGATCTTCTCGCAAAAGATTGAAGCGATATCGACTGTTAAATCTCTCTCTCTCTCTCTCTCTCTTCTTGTCTCACTCGTTTCTCTATGCTGATCTCCTAGACATTGCCTAGGGGCTCGTTCGTTCCGTTCGATGTAAAGGAAGAAGACTAAGAAGAGAAGAAGAACAAGAACAAGAAGAAGTAGAAGTACAAGAAGAAGGAAGAGAGAGAGAGAAGTAAAGTAAGAGAGAGAGAGAGAGAGAGAGAGAGAGAGAGAGAGAGAGAAGTAAAGGAAGAGAGAGAGAGAGAGAGAGAGAGAGAGAAGTAAAGGAAGAGAGAGAGAGAGAGAGAGAGAGAGAAGTAAAGGAAGAGAGAGAGAGAGAGAGAGAGAAGTAAAGGAAGAGAGAGAGAGAGAGAGAGATAGAGAGAAGTAAAGGAAGAGAAAATCAAAAGGAGAGAAAGAGAGAAAGGAAAAAAGTTTCCAAGGCTATAATTACATCGAGCTTGCGTTGCGGCATCGTAGCTGAGACGCCCTGAGCGACTCGAAATTACTCAAAAATAAGACTAAATGGTAAACGTATCAAATTATACTCCTCTCCCACCCTCCTCCTTTCTCTCTCCTTCTTTCTCTCTCCCTCTTTCTCTCTCTCTCTCTCTCTCTCTCTCCCTCTCTCTATCGATCTATCTTTCTTTACTCCCGGCATCCTCGGCTCCTGCGCCTCGCACCTCTCGCATTCTACCGGCGATTTCTTTAGCATGGAAAAAGGAAGAGACCTATACGTTGCCTGTTCTGCGGACCTAATGTGTTTTTAATTATTGCCAAGCGTGCGACGTCGGTGATCGTGCAAAACGAACGATATAACAGGGGTTGATACGTTAACGTATATCTAATGATTTCAAATGTCAAATAATTCGAATACATTTCCGTGAAAAAATATTAAAGTTCGTTTGATGTTCTTCCTAAGAATAACTTTTATATATAACTTATATATATATATATATATATATATACATACATAGAAAGTTTGTTCATTAACATGACAAATTTTACGTTGACAAGGATATGAATGAGAAAACGATCCTCGCATTGCGAGCGATAAGAGGAACATTCGTTGCATATATAACGGTATTTTACACACACGAGCGTGCGCGCACGCACGCACACAGCACACATACACACAAACTATACACCCCGCCCCGTTTTCTTCTATAGCGGAAAATCGCTATGAACGAACGTGGCGACGGCGCGACGGTACCGCGGGTTGATACCACGTTGGAGTCAACGAGAGAGCTATGATTAATCGTTCTAGGCCGATTATCGGTTACTACGATCGGTGCGATAATTAATTTTTCCTTGCGAATTAATTCGTTCTTATTAGAGTATTCTAATAAACTCATACGGACATTTATCTCGAAGAGCTGGAGAATAATAAAGGCTACGACGTCAGTGCATTAACAATTCGCCGCGTTCAATTATCCAAACCGGTTGGTTACTTTCCAACTTACATTTACTCGTGGTCGCTCGACTATGATAAGAGCCGGTAATGAACGATTAAAATTTAATTACATGCTCGTTGATATTTCTTTCTCTATACATGGACACTTATCTATTTAATAAAGAAAAGAAATTTCCAAAACTTTTGTTCGCACAGTGAACTGCGATAATCACGAAAGACAGCCATCTTTCTTCGGCCATATGGCTAATTAATGACGCACGACCAATCTTTCATCATTTCTCGATAAACTTTAGAAACTTCAATTCGATATAGTTGGATTCCTCCAATTAAAACGAATTACGTGTCCACTTAATTAGCATCAAAATTAAGCGAAGGGATAAATCATTATCATAATTGTAAAGATATGTAGATAAGAATAAATAAAGTATCACTTGCTCGATTCATCGGCTATCCTCGATCGATTTATAGATATGACAATACGTCTCAAGAACGTTCAGTCTCTCTCTCTCTCTCTCTCTCTCTCTCTCTCTCTCTCTCTCTCTCTCTCTCTCTCTCTTTCTTTCTCTCTTTCTCATCATAACAAAAGCTAATCTCTCGGCACGTCCTAACGTTATCTCGAACGAATCATAAACAAAACGACAATAATGAGCACGCTTCGAAGATAGAAACAGTACGCGGATATCATTGCATAAACGTTTTAGAATGACAAGCTTAAGTTATGCTACAACAACAACGATAATCAAGACGAGTAGCCAGCGACCTTTCGCAACGTCGAGCGACTAAGCAAGTAAATTTACTCAATCGTACTGTCATTCATATATATATATATATGTTATGTTTACTTTCCCGAGAACGTATGCGGATAAACATTACGTCGTTAACTTGACTTTAGACATGAGAGAAACGAACGAGAGAGAGAGAGAGAGAGAAAGTACATATATATCTACACGATTCAATTTCTTCAAATTCGGTACATTGAGTAACATACACATTCACTATCTCTCTGTTCAATCCTGTCCAATAATTTACAATAACCTAACGCAAATTATCCAATAAACGAGCTTTCAATTTCCATAATATTATACTATACGACAGAATTGTAGCGATTCTTTATCGTATTGTACAGTCTGTTTGATCACGTGACTAAAATAAGTTCGCTTAAAATTTCTAAATTTTAATTAAATACGAAAGATTAAAGATTTATTTCTATATTTAAGCGAGAAAACAAACGGCTTCCAAGGTAATCGAATCGCAAAGAAAGAGATACAGAACACAGTGGAGTGCGGAATGCATCTCGCTTGTAAACGTCTTTGGAAAAACAATTCCGGAACGCCGCGGGACGTATTTTTGCTGTGATCGAACGTTCCCTAGACACCTGTGAGAACACAGAGTCCGCGGTTTTCTTGCTCTCGAGTCTTCGCCACGAGAGAAATCCACTCCCATGCCTGCAACGTGACAAGTTCACTAAACTCAGCAATGTTGATCGCCACTGGCAATTTCGTTGGAGAGTTTTATCGAAGAAACTAACTCGATCTTCACGAAACGAAGTGAGGATGATAGCTTTCTGATCCGTTCCTCCTATCGTCTAACGAAAAATGATCGAAGGCCTTAAAAAATTCGATGCGGACAGAGTAAAGGAGAAAAAAAAAAAAAGAGAAAAGGAAAAAAATATAGCTACAATTTTAACGAATTCAAAGAGCTTTGTAAGACAAAAAAAAATAAACAATAACCTTCGGAAGGGAGCGATGCAGAGAAGAGAGAGAGAGAGAGAGAGAGAGAGAGAGAGAGAGAGAGAGAGCTGGAGACAATAGATGAAGAAAAGAAACTCAACTATATAACGAAGAACCCGAACAAGCGCGAAATCAACTACGGGGAACTACCGTAAAAAAAGAAGGAAAGGAAGGACCACGAGCTGGCTCCTATTGTCGGACGTAGACACCCTGCGGTGAGAGTGTCACGGGGATAAAATGACGCTTTAATAATACCGATTAACTCGGCATTGTACTCCACCAGACGACTTTTTCGGTGTCGTCGATCGAACATCGATGGTATCGCGTAGTTTCTGTTATTTCTTTTTTTTTTTTTCAACTCACTTTCCCTTTTTAAGTTTACTATATTCGTAGAACGTCAACAAGAATTCGAGTGTCATGTTATTGTAGCTACCCCCATTATGCGGATGGAATAGATTCGTTCGAATTCATTCGTAGATAGTGACGTTCATGTTGAAAAATTTAAAGCAAACTATTCAGAAAAATATTATTATTATTATTATTATTATTAATATTATTATTATTGTTATTATTGTTATTATTATAGATAATAATTCGTATTAAGTATATGAACAAAGATTCATGTACACACACAATTTTTCTATGCGATACAATTTTAAATATGAGATTATTATTTACTAGGTCTTCTGACTATTTCTCAAAGACCCGCTGAGTTTATCGAAATCTTATCTTGAAATGAGATGTGAACAGATCAATGAATGTTGTTTCAAACCACTTAATCAAATTAATGCTGCAATTGACAAACACCTTCTCGATAACACTTTTTATGGCAACATCGAAAAGAAACTTTTACGACTATTATTCACAACATAACATCTTAACACACTGAAATTCGAAACCCTAATTAATAACAAATTCCACTGTAATTTGTCTTATCGAGGCCGCATTAAAAAAAAAAAAAACAAAACCATGATTTCTCAAGACATCAGTTACGTGCAATAACCATATGATTAATTTAAATATACTTCCCCTGTGAATTAACGAACTTATCTCAAAATAAATGCACGATGCATAATAAAAGAAAAATAAATAAATAATATGAAAAAATAAGAAAAATAATGGCGACTGATCTACTCCTCGACGTTGCGTAGTTTCCTGAACGTCTATACTTGCGCGATCAAAAAAAAACGAAGAAATTAGATCCGTCGCCCTTCAATTCCAAGAATTAAAAACCATTTGTAGCACGGCGCGGGATGAACGCGAGATCGCGAAGACAAAGATGGCGTCGAACAATTTTTTTACGACGGAACAAGTTTCGTGTCCTCTTCAAGTAGGTATATATTCCTCTACCGGGTGGCACGCCTCATTCCGTATAAGCGCCGATCGCAGTAAATTTATGGTAATTGCCTTTTCTACCTGTCAGAGACGTTCTTTCTTCTCTCTTACTCTCCCTCTCTCTCTTTCTCTCTTTCTCTCTCTCTCTCTCTCTCTCTCTCTCCCTCTCTCTCTTTCTCTCATTCTCTTTCTTCGTACTCTGTAGCTTATCTCCGTGTTCCTTTCATTACAGAACTGACCTCGTAAGAAGAGTTCGAAAAGCAGGATGCCATTATCATAGACCTAACATCGATAACCGCAAATTGGATTCTCACGATACATGTATACGCAACAAGGTGCTATTTAAAGGGGTAGAAGGGAAAAAAAGTCAGAGATCGTTGGATCAAATGTCAATGAGAAATGAAAAGAATTCTTGACTAAGAAAAATAACATTGACTGATTCGTCCGCTCGTTTATGTATTTTGTTTATATCAACTAGGAAGAATGTGAAAGCGATAAGAGTCTGATAAGAAGCTTAACGAGAAAATAGCACATTACAAAATCTAAGTGACGAAATGTTTATGTAACTGCGTTTCGGAGCGTTGCTCGATTATATTTATATATCTTTATCTTGTATCAAGAGGATTTCATTTGGGAACGAGATAATAAGAGTGAAAATAACTTACCAGCTGCAAATCTGTGAGGGAAGATCCTGCCGTGCCTGGAGAGTAGCCAAGGATAAAGAGGATAACTGTCTCTCGCTGGTTGATGAGTATGAGGCGGAGGATGTGGTCCAGCTGGTGCGGCACCGTGCGGATAAGGTCCATGAGGTGGTGCGTGCGGGGAAGCACCGTGATGCGCTTGAAGTGCAACCGCGAGATTTGCCGCTTGGAAGTGCTGAGCGGCAGCAAGGTTGGCAGCGAGCGCGAGCTGTTGCGTATGATATTCGTTTTGGCCGGTCTGAGGTGCCGTCGGTCCGTGTCCAGGTGGTATACCGTAAAGTGACTTTAGCTGTTCGGCTGCGACGGCTGCTGCAGCCGTTACGGCACCGGGCGGTGGTGCCAAGTAGTTTGGACTTGGCCTGACAACACCGGGAGGTGGTTGAGGATGAGTTCCTACAGGTGAATCTCCGTGACCGGCTATCCTATGAGGTGGACTTGGACTGTCGTTCGGAGTTGAGCCACCGCTGTGACTGAGAACGGTACTCTTACCAAAATCCAACTGATTGCTGCCGCCGAGATGGTGATGATGATGATGATGGTGATGTCCGTGATGATTTGCGTGATGGTGGTGGTGATGATGATGGTGATGATTGTTATTATTGCCGGTGGTCGCGTGAGACGGTGTCCTTCGCGAATTATTCGTGTACGACTCGACGGAGGAACTACGAGAGACAGGTCGATCGGAACCCTCGGAATGAGCACCGGGCGATCTCGTCGCAATGCGACGTGACTTTGGCGATGAGGAAGCCTCGACAAGCTCCATCGGACTACCGTCATCTCGCTCGATCTCGACTCGAGGCTCCAAACGATCTTTCCCAGTGATCCGATCCTCGATGACTCGGCCAGCCTGTACGCCAGCACCGCCGCCGGTACCGGCACCACCGCCACCTCCACCACCCCCGCCACCGACGATCGAGTCGATGCTGAAGCCGATCTTTGGCTTCGAGGGCACCGGGACGATTGGCGTCGGCGCGAGCGGCATCATCGTACGATTATCGTACGCCTCACCGAAGGATTCCCCACTTTGGCAACGACCTAACGAAAACTACCTCCTTGCAGCTTGCTCCAAATGGAACGTCGGATTCAGATCCGCTGCATCCCTTCGATTCGAAACGCGCCTGATCGAACCTCGTCCGAGACTCGTAAACACTCGCGAAACGGAAACTGAGAGATAAATAGATAGATAGATAGAGAGATAGAAAGATAGATAGATAGATAGATAGAGAGAGAGAGAGAGAGAGAGGGTGAGGGAAGGAGAGAGAGAGAGAGAGAAAGAGAGAGAGAGCGAGAAATAGAAAGAAAAAGAAATTCGGATTGAATGCTCTCTTTTACAAAATCCTAGGCAGGTTTTGCCTCGAAGCCTAACGGCTCACCTTCAAAATCTCCCAATCATCTCTCCGGAACACATCGACCGAACACTGTGCGTCGCACACTGAAATCGTAATCACACCAAAGTCGCGTCGTCCTTTCTTTTTCTCCCTCGTTTTTTTCTTCCTTTATCTTTTAACCACGCACGACACACTAAACGATCGAGGTCTGTCACTGCACACTGTCACGATTGGGGCACGCACGAGCGCGCCAAACTCGTTGTCCTCGTCGAGTTTTTATTATTATTAATAGAACGATCACTTGGTAGGTCTCGACGAGGACGTCAACATTTTACTTGGTTGAAAGTCGCGTGTAAACCGTCGTTACTATTCTCTTTCTCTCTTTCTTTCTCTACGCGCTCTCTGACGGATGATGCTTCTGGCACGAGAGCTTGCTAGTGTTTGAGCAAATTACAGGCTAAACGAGGCGCTCCCGCTAGGTGGTGGGGGTACGAGAAGCGAGTTAACGCGTATCCCCACTTTTTCACTTGTTTCTGACTCCAAGACTTAGTGGGGGAGAGCAACGACCACGAATGGGCGTTACTACGTAGTACCGAGGCCGATGTTGAGGCGTATCCCTACTATAACGTGATTGGTCCGTTCCTCAATGTTCGGACTAAAGCTACCTCGATTTCTCGCCTGCTACGTGGATGCTGCGACGAGTGGGGCAACGCATTTAGTCGACGATGGGCGTTAAACTCGCGTTTTTGTCCTACGATGAAAATGAGCCGTTTAATTAATACGTCTGCCTCCTGCTCTCTCTCTCTCTCTCTCTCTCTCTCTCTCTCTCTCTCTCTCTCTCTCTTACTCTTACTCTTACTCTTACTCTTGTTCTATGCTTTCTCTTCTCTTGCAGTTGGCTTCCATTTCTTTATCCTTTTTCTCCTATAAGTCTTTTTTTTTTTCAACAACGAGATGAACGATATCGCACGTTTTTCCCTCTATCTTTTTCTCTATCTCTTTCCATCTGTTCCTCTTGATCTCCCCCTTTTCTTTTATACTACCTACGGAGAATGGAATAAGAAGACACATTTAAGCCAAATTCCTTTGGGAAGTACTTAAGAATTGCATCCTGAATAATTCGAAACACACTAACTGACCAAGGATTTGTATAAAAGAATTTCGAGGACGGCCACTTACGAAACCTTTTTGCAAAGCGTAATTTCATAAAGGTCTTTTACCGAAGTTTCAATAAGCGGCTAATAAATCGTGTTACTTTCGCAAGGCTTAAATTATATCAAATTTTCACGTTACAGAATTGATCGAGACAGACCGTCGTTTGGTGGCTTATTAACACTCAGACATATTGTAAATTGGCCTTTGGGAATTACTTGTCTCTGAAAAAATTATTCTTATTTTCTTTTTTCCTTTTTTACCTTCAAATTACTTATCTCGCACATTTAAAAGCATTTACCGCTGCTGAAATTCCGGATCGAGTAGGTATAGTACGTATACCTATACGTAATTGGCGGACATATCAGTGCTCGAAGCAAATCGGTGGTAATTATCAAGAATGTAAAGGTGGAACGATACGAAGCCCGTAATTCGACCGGTGCAATTATATAATTAAGACGTCTGTATCGTTGCTTGTTCTGTCACACTATCTATCGAACCTACCATAATATCTTAGAAATCGACTTGACTAACAATGTCTAGGTGTATGTACATATTACACTTATATGTCTTGCCAACGTAAGCTTTCAAAAGTTCAGATCAATAACAAGGCGTTACGACAGAACGGATGCTCGCATTAAAACGATACATAGATAACGATCAACTAAACACATAGCTACGCTTAATATTATCTCGTAAGATTCGTATTAATTATCGCAGGTTAAAAGAAACTGACGGATTACCAATATCAATTATAAGTAATAACATTTTTTAAACTAATACTTATACTTCGTCGAAACGAGATTTGTTTTTTTACTGAAATAGAGTAAAGGATGAAACAATTCTTTTTTCAATTTAACATATAACACATAGATATTATTACGTATACTTGATCATGATCCAATAAAATATATTTCTTATCGCATTATCATACAGGTAGATCGCACTAAAAGGAAATTAAAAAAAAAAATTCTCATTCACTCAAAACTGCCTGATATCATCTACTCTCAGCAGCATACTCGATTTTCATGATACACACGTAAAACGTATGACGTTTTTCTTAATCTAATTCCCCGAAGGTGTCGCGGCCTTCATTTGAACTCAATGGAGGCTCGGCTTCTCTCCCCCTTCCCTAGTTCGCACGCGAACGAGCCCTACCCTTTCCATGCAAGAAACCAGCCCACATGGCGGAGCTGCTGAAGTTTGCTTTCTCGCCCTACCGAGGAGGCTGCCTCGCCGGCATCGGCACCGTCTCTCTCGAACGAGTGAAAGAGCAGGTGTGTAGGTGCCCTCGGCCACGTGTGTTCGCGAAGAGGGGATGTTCAACATGGCGACTGTGTACACATCGCGCGCGACGCTGCACCAATGCGCGAGCAGCGAGCACGCCTGTTTCATTCTCTCTTCTCTTCTTTTATTTTCTTCTTTCAACGGCTTCTTCCTTTACTTTTTCTCGTATATCCCCTCTCTCTCTCTCTCTCTCTCTCTCTCTCTCTCTCTCTCTCTTCAGTCTCCTTCTTGCTCTGTCTCTCCATCTTTCTATCTATCCATCCGTCTCGCTCGCTCGCTCTCTCTCTCTCTCTTTCTCTCTCTCTTTCCTTGTTTTTCAATACGTCTCAAAAACGTTTCCTGTACAGTTTCGTTTTATTCGAGATCACATTTGGCTTCGCCACTTTTCGCATAAACGGTCGAGGAATAAAAGAGGGTGAATCGTATAGAACAAGTCAGTCCTACCCTCACTATTTCTCAACACCATTTTCAAACGAACGTTTCGCCGTGACTAATCGACTGGCAATCATTTTTTCTGGATAATGTCGTTGAGTTCGAACATAAAAAAGTTTCAACAGAAAACCCATTGAAATTGAAATAGGGGGACGCATTGTTCAACCACACTCGTACATTTTTCGACACTTTTTTACGAAAGGATTTCCGATCGATCGGGAGAGTATGTTCACGCTCAAGACACGGATTAACGAGATCGTTTGTTTGCTCCACGCGTCGATTTTAAATCGAAGCGTCGCGACGGTACGACGATTGAAAGCGAAGCGTGAATCTTTCTGACGTTTTCTTGAAAATTTTACTCCCTATACCAATTCTTCCTTCGCTTCACACACGACACTTTCAATTTTCATATATACCCACTTTGTATAAATATTTCATGATATCATACATGATAACATTTTTTTTATACAGTTAATTATTCTAACATTGACGGTCATACCTCACGTTAATCCTAAGATTTTTATCATATTCTATCATTGAGAAATAATAATAATTAGTTACAAAATAATTTCGCGTACTATCCTTTGTCGATGTACTTGTATTTTCAATAAATAATAGGTACCAGAAAACAAGAACATAAATTCGAAAAAAGAAAAATAAGAATTATACAACTGTAACTAACGTTCAATTAAATTCAAAATGATAGGTAAGGTCGTATAGAGGGCATACCTATAGTTTTTTTTTTTCTTTTTTAGCATTCGATTATAATACCGCGACAAATTGAAAAGTGTTCGCCAGAGCATAGATCGAATTACGCACAAAGTGGCGTGGCACTTAATCAGCCCGTTTATTCGCCGATCAACGAACAATCGTCGTGGCTCGAAAAACTAGGAAGGTTTTTGTGCTCTCGAAACTCCCCTTTCTTGCTATAGGTAACATATATGTGCCCATGTATTGTTCTCACACAATGAATACTGGGAGAGTTCGCCACGGTGCGTATCGATTACGGCGTTATAATTATAATATGTTAGTAATGCCGATATAATAGAAGCACAAGACCATTTCGGTGTCCCGTTGAGAAAGGACCAAAGCCTAGTGTCGAAGAAAACCGGACGATCCTTTCATCTTTTTCTCCTTCTTCTTTTCGTTTCAAGTGGTATATACCTACCTATACATTTGAACTAAAAAAGAAATTATAAACGGTTACGACGACTTGCAAGGATCTTTTGACACCCAAAGTGTATAATGGTGATGGTATAGAATTCAATAGAAATATATATATATATATATATATATATATATATAATATAAGAATAAAAGAAATGAAAGATAAAATATTTAAACAAATAAGAAAACAAGAAAATGGAACGAAGATATTATAAAATAGCAATTGATCTTGCATATATTTTTTATGTCTGTCTGAAAGTTAAAGAGAAAGCTTAAGTTTAACGAATTAGAATATGAGAACCACTGACTATTCGCGATCTCCGTATCTTAAATAACCGGTCACCGGCGATGATTTTCTTGGAACGACCAACGG
>OU426860.1:3194552-3237052 GCA_911387685.1 Dolichovespula media
ACAAAAAAAAAGAATTGACTGAAATAAAATCGATTCGAAAGGGACTTACAAGATTGTTTTCTTTATGTCGTAAACGCGGCCGTCAAGAACCGATAAAAGTTCTTCGTAACGTGTGCTATTAATTATACGCCCGTAGCACTCGACGCTTGGGAAAAACGCGTGTTTTATGGGCCGCACAATTTAGCTAAACGTTTCGGGGGCGATGATAAATTAGAGGTCGATGAAGAGGCTCTACTTATCCCCCTTTGGAAGGACAACCGTGAGCTCTGAGGAAAACAAACGTGACGTTATTATTATCATTACATCGTTATGATAATTTATCGAAAAATTGACTTTAAAGAAAGAGAGAGAGGAAGAGGGAGGAAGAAAGAAAGAGAAAAATCATTAATTAAACGTCGAATAAATATTCTCCAAAATCAACTCTCACAAAAATGACTTGCATACCAACATATACAGGGTGAGACTTTAAATGTATAATTAATATATAATTTCCAAAAAAAAATTATAGTATTACAAATGATAAGTATAGTGAAAACAAATAATCAATTATCTTGAAGAATCTCTTTCTTGTTCATTTATAAAGAAGAAAAAAGAAAACGTAACTACTTAAGTATTTTTATATCCATAAATACCCTACCCTGTATTCAACGAGATACAAGATGAATGCAAATCACTGGGAAGAATAATTTCAAGCAGTATGTATAGCATCTCAGTATTACACCGATTTCAGGATTTCGAATAGAATGACTTTCTCGTAACGATCAAAGTATCCCGGTATTGCTTATACAATTGATACGAGATCTCATTCGATTTTATGTCTTTCTTACGTGCTATACTTCTATAAAATTACTTTCTCTCTCTCTCTCTCTCTCTCTCTCTCTCTCTCTCTTTCTTTTTCTCTTTCTCTGTTTCCTCTTGTAACGGCAAACAAAAATTCAAGAAAAGAATTCAAGAAGAGAATTCAACGTCTGTGGATATGGATGATCCCTGATGATCCAAGAAAAAGCGTGGAACTAAAGTCGACCTCTTGGCCAACTCAGAACCGAGATATTATGCGTGCTAGAGTGAATTACCTGCAATGGAGAAGCGGAATAGCCGGTAGATGTACCATTGATGGCGTTGCCACGAGTTTCAACGTTCATCGTGAAAGCCAACTATATTCGTTCGTTCCTATCTCAATAATTCTCTTCGTTATTACGTGCCTTACGTCTTCGCGTGCTGAAGAAAAGAAAAAAAGGAAAGAAAAAGCATAAAAAAAAGTAAATAAGAACCTAATCGTCGTAAGCTCCTAGATGTTACGTGTTGAAAACACCTATGTAAACCCTGTTATCCTAACATAAAAAATTCAAGGCTTATTGAACAATTGAATTTGAAAAGAAGATTGAAAACGTTTGAATTATTAATGTAATTTCATTTATCAATAAATACGAACCTGTTGTTCTTAAACAATTGTAATTATTATCCGTTACATTTAATTATTATTACATTTATTCTGTTATTATATAAAAGAATTGTTAAAAATTATTATCTAACGAAATCGTTGACACAATTCGACTAATATTTATGAATGTGTTATTTACCAAATATATTATTACTCATTTACGTTCACTTGTTTTTATAAATATTTACTCAATAATCATTGAACGCATTTGATCACATTTAACACGAGAACATGCCACTTACATGTCACAGAAATCGTGATCGAGTTTTAAGTTCAAAACCCGCAGGACTATACGACTATATGTATACTCTGTCGAATCCAGACTTTGATTACGACGTGCCACCATTGAGAAAGCATCGATAAGATCAGAAAATAAAAGGATAAATGAATTTAATGCTTGATAGCGTAACCGAACGATTTGTCTTAACCATTCACCTGTCGGACAATGAAACGTAAGTAAGTACTTACTTACAAATTAATATGTCAAAACGTTCTGCCGTTTGTCTACTGTTGTTACAACAGAACTGAGAAATTTAATTATTTGTAGGTATAAATATGTAATAACGAATAATAGGTAGGTATACAATGAAGTAAAAAATAAAAGAAAATTGTAATAACATCGAAATATTTTTATAGTAGCAATGATCTCAAAAAATTGGACGGTTATATACTAAACACATGACGAGACGAATTCCAGAAGAGTATAATATGAAAGAAAAATAATGAATCATCGTTGAGAACTAAGCGCTACTATGGTAGAAATGTTTTGACTTTTTCTAAACGTTCCTTGCCTCACACGATATAAAATGCATTTATACTGTCATTGTATTATTTCCATTAGGATGTGAATCATATATTTTATAATATTTACTTTATAATAATAATAATAATAATAATAAAATAGGGCAATTGAACGTCAAAGTAGATATACATATATATACATTCACGTTAAACCCTGTGTATAACGTGTATAAACGTGATTACAAGTAGTCATAACGAAATCTCGAATAATAAAACCATACAATCGAAGTGGTTAATAGAAATCTCAATGAAACAGTGGTTCTCATCAAAGGATATTCATCGGTTGAGAATCCTTCAACTAAAATCTAACAATAATGATGTACTTGTGTGTACAAACTCGTTGTAACTAAGCACTGTTCTGTATCGGTCATCCCTAAAAGAGAAAGAGAAAGAGACCTGAGAAAAAGGTGCATCGCCAATAGACAGTGACTTTTAGGCAAAGCTATGAGCGTCTTCTGTGAGAGCATATACGTATTTACAATACATATATACATATATGCATACGTGTCGCGCATACACCACAATCTGATACAGCCGTAACAAATGACATCGACGAACTGGCATCGTCCCTATCTTCTCATCTCGTGCGAAACTCGAACGATAAAATATTGTCTATATGGCTAAGTGATAGAATACAAGGAAAAACGGACAAAACTTAAGCCATGATGAAACATACGTCTGGCAAAAACAATGTCCTTACAGTCCACTTACAAAGAGTCGTTGTGCGAGTCAATATTTTTACCGTCGTCGAGGGTAGCTTAAGCGGGGCCTAGTTAGAAGACATGACGCCGGGTTATGAGCCCAAAGAGGAGATACGGGGAGGGCCTCGCTTGTAACACGTGTTGTGAACCGGTTCTACCTTAATTGTCTTAAACGGAGACTATCATAATTCTGACTTTATCTCAGTCCCGCTTCTACCCCTCCTCAACTCTCTCGCGAGTCTTCTCGTAGATCCCCACCTTGCCCTCTGACATACCTTATTCCGGACTCTCAAGCTCGCGCGATCGTATGACCAAATCTTCGACGATACGCCATTTTTCTTTTATTTGTTTTCATATAAATATCTATAAATAACAAATATATAAATAGTTTACAACGATCTTGTTAGTATCATCAAAATACTAAGTTATATTTTCCAGGTAAATAAATATAATTATATACTTTCTTAAAAAAAGTCAATTAAGAGTATGTTTCGTAATCATCCTCACCGATTTTAATTCTAGAAACATGTAATTTATCCATTAATAATTTAGCTCTCATTCGAAAATTTTAAGGATTTAAGACGTAAATACTTGCTCTCTGACTTACATAATTAAATCAAATATTAAATAACTTTGAAACATTATCATGACATTGGTATTCGTTTTTAATAAGACACCTAATTAAATATCATACCTCTTTTATCTCTTCGCGATCGGTACCAGACAAGATTTCGGCTCGATCTACGACAGTGTGAGGTCCTTCCTTCGAATGTATCCATCACTGCCTGCCCGTACGTCATTTTTTGATATCGATGGATCGACTTCGATAAATGTAATAGTCCATAGTTCAGCTTGCTAACAAGGCTAACCCTCTAGATTTGAGATAAAGCCGAGTTGAGTCGACTCACTGTAACTGTTTATAATGAAGCACGGTAGAACCTGATCATCGATTGAGACATTCTTAACAGATACTTCATCAATCATCGAAAACTTCACTAAACTCGACATACAAAAATATGCGTCTAATTTTCTTGTTAAATTGTTTGTTGTCTACCTTTCCGATCGGTATTAACCGATTTTTCTTAGTCCTTGAACTCCAGCACGCTCGTGTTATCCATAACCGGGAAGCTATGATTGATGCTCGATTGATTAATAAAATAACGTAATTTATTTTTAACTTCTTTTAGAAATATTATATTTTTACTTACATATAATACATTTTTAGTTACAAAGTGATAAAATTATACAAATTTTCGAAGATAATAAGATGTTAAATATTAAAGCTCCTTCTGATAAATTACAAAACATGATATAATTTAATAATAATCAACTTTCCGATGCATCCTGTATTGAGTGTAAAATGAAATGTAATTTTATACATATTCTGTATAGACATACATAATACATACATACATACATATATATATATATATATATATATATATATATATATATATATATATATATATATATATATATATTCGCTCTTAGTATCTGAACGCCCATTCTTCGAGAGCGTATGCATACATCGTTCAGGGCAAAAGAATAACTATATATCTTCAAAGTTACATCTCGTTCCTATAGTTTTGTACTGCACAATATAAAAATTAAAACATTCCAATAAGTGAACAAGCACAAGACGTGCCATCTATAAACAATTTTCCTTATCGAATTTTTCTTTCGCTTTACTTTGATATTATTACTGTCGGTAAAAGAAATAAAAAAGTATTTCAAAGAATACATGATATATATTTTAATTGTTTGTTTAATTAAAAATTATAATAGAAAATTATTATAAAACAACTATGCAATATTTCATAGAAATTTTCTTTAAATTTTTTGGATTGATTATCGACGAAATTTTACTCAGCTGGCTAATATCGATTCCTATATCATCGACGAACTATATAAAGCTTATCGAAGCTAACCTATAAAAAATCATATCTATCAAAATTAAATATTAAATGAGTATTCGAAGCTGTAAAATTATAAAAAATATTGAAATAAGATAAAAAAAAATAAGCATAGCCATTAGTTTAGTAGCGCTTACGTTGTACTAAAATAATACGAAAAAATTTACATTGTAAGCAATACCGATTGCTCGGTAAAATATGCTATAAATAATAATCAATATATGACAGATGAAAGATAATCAATTTTCAACAACAAAAAACCCTATTTAGAATAAATTCTAGCAAATTTATGATCTTTCTTAACTAACGTAGCTAATACGATATTTACTCGACAACTTACTATGACACGTGGACAGCCAACTGATAATAAGCATAACTTGAAATAAACAAAGATCGACTTTGTTTATTTTTATAATATTGTAATTCTTATATACGAATAATCGATTTACTTCAAAGATTATTTGATTATTACAATCAAATGTATTAACAAAAATCAATTATATATACGAATTTTTTCTACTAAATTATATTATAAATATTTAACGATTATAAACTAAATCCATAATTTTATAAAAAAAATATTTAATAATTCATTAATGGAAAATATATTTGAAACATAATAAAACTTTTGTTAATAAACAATATATTTGGAAATAAGATTACATTGTGTCGTACACTTTATATAATTATGCTATGAATATTAATTTGTCATACTCAAATATTAATCATGAATTTCTTCTTATGTTTTTATTTCATAATTTCTTGATCTTTTATTTAATTTAAACTTGTGATTTAATAAGTTACACAAGTGAAAAAAGTTATCTAATTATAAGACATATGACAGAAGAAACAAAGACTAACATGTAAAAATAATTACATTTCATGATAGTCCAAAGTAATTGTATATCATGTATTAAACTATTATAATGCAACTGTAAATTATTTTATATACCAAATTGATTGAACGATACAATGAAAGCATATTATTAATATTGATGAATAAATTCAAGGAAATCCATCATCATCTTCTTCTGCCATTTCTTTTGCTAATTCTAAATCTTGTTGTTCCCTCTCTCTTCGTTCTTCCGCAGATTCAAGATCTTTACCATAAGATTTGGGTGGATAACGCATAGCTTTAACACTTTGATTATGTAAGTCTAAACAAAATGTTATTCTTTGATGAAATGCCAATAGTGGTTCTCTAGTACAATAAATATCAGTAGTCTCTTTACTACGCATGTAACCATTTTCAGGATCTAATGTAGCTTCTATTACTCCATCGCGTATAGCTTTAGCTACTATAAATTCAGCATCAACGCCAGAATCCAAACCAAGTTTATGTGCGATATCGGCCGGTGAGATTCGTGAATAAGAAAGTCCAATCGAACGAATAGCAGTTTTAATAACATTATGCCTCAATCTTAAGATCAACGTGAAGGTGTGATCTGTTCTAAATTGTGGTCCAAAATTTTCTAATACCTCTCCAAATCTTTGTAAATTTCCTAAACGAACAGCTTGTGTCAATTGAAAATACGGAGCCAAAGCACGACGCAAAGCAGCCTGCCGAAATATTTGTCTCTCAGGTATATCTCCCAATAAAAGCTCTACTGTAACTGCCAACTTTTGCACAGTTTGCCTAAAACCAATAGCAGTAGTCTGTGGTGCTTTACGCATTGCTTGAACTAGATATTTATGAGCTGCAGAATATTCCAATCTTGCGGCTTTAATTCTACCTAAATAATATAGGAATCGTGCCCATTCATTATTACTTGCAGATTCAGGAAAAGTTGATTTAAGTACAAGTTTATCTGCTTGATCATACAAATTATAATGGAGATAATTCCGTAATAAACAATTGATAAGGACAGCTTGGCCTTCAAAGTCATTGCGCAAAGTAGCTGTACGTAATCGGAGATGTAGAAATCCTCTTATTTTAAAGAGTTGATTAGTTAATTCGTAAGCACGCGAATGATAGAAATAACACTTAGCAGCTATTAAATCTATAGTCCTTCGATTTTGCATTACGATCTTTTGCATAAGTGCTTCGGAGCACTGTACTGCATCATCATACTTTCTAGTATCTATTAATCTCACAAGTACAAGTAGGTGAATATAAGCATCAATTTCAGGCAGTAAAGTAGCAGTAGAACTTTTAAACCTTTGAATAGCTGCTTGAGTCTCATCTACTTCCATTGGTTCGTCTACCCAAGCTAAAAGCGCTTCACGTTCTGCTGCAGACTTCGTATAAAATCCACCAATAACCCCTCTTAATACAATAGGATTTAATTTACGACGAGTGTTAGGTAAAGTACGTAAAGCACGCAAAATAAAACGTGGTTCCTTATTTTGTACAGCCTTTTCAATTTGACGTGTATGCTCTCGAATATCATGAATAGTAAGAAGATCACTATCCTTCTTATCTCCTGAATCACCTTCTCCATTTTGAGTATCAGTGGTCGTAACTTCCACTTCCATTGCTTCTGTATTTCTTCCAAGCACACCCATTTTGTTTTTAATACCTAAGTAAAGAAGCCGATGCAATATAAATATCGTACATAAAATAAATCAGAAGAAATCATTTATATTATTTGTCTAAATAAATTGTACTAACAAAAAAAGACATGTGTGATACTATCTATAACAATTTATATTATGCTACTAGTTTCATGAAGAGAAACATGGTAATTACTTAAATTCACTATTAAATAATGATTAATTTAATGTTTTTATTTATTATTATATTTGCTTGAAGACGTAATAAATTCATGTTAACCATATTATTTATCAATGAATACTTTCATGCAATTATTGTTTTATATATACGGAGCAAAGTTTGTTATAGCAGTTCATTTCGTTTATCCTTCAATATTTTTATTTAATATAAATTTCTTTGTTACCTTTAATCAGAACGAAAAGACCCTCTAACCTCCTATAAAACGATATGCAATATGTCAATTCACTGCTTTACTTCATTTCATGGATTATTCACACGGCCCGGAACATACAATTACACACAGCGACCTCTGGTAACGGTGCAAATAATCAAAAGTTTGTCCAAGAATTTGAGTGAAGAAATTATGAAACGCGTATATTTTTAATTATTTAATTTTTCTATTAACTGTATTTTTTTTCCAAAACATCAAGCGTACTATTTTTATCAATCAAATCAACAATTTAGTATGGGTGAATAACCTTTGTTCTTAAGTTGTTCTCTCTTTCGTTATATTAATATACAATTAAATATTTCAGATCAACTTTATCGAATCAGTTTCGTTAGATATTTCAAGAATCTTCTAGAAGTAAGTAAACGTTTACATGTAATATTAATATTTTCTCTTAAAAGCTTGTGACACCATTTAAAATATTGTTAAACAATTTTATGCTTAGATTATTATTAATAAATATGCGATAATAACGTATCCATTTATAATTATAAAATTACAAAAAATCAATCCGCATTATAATTTTGTATTTATCTTAATACATTATGCTTTATATTTTATAATATTAAATCATATGATACAATGTGTATTCGATTCTTATGATATATATTTGTGATAAATATCGTCATGTATTTATAATGTAATTGTTTATATAAATGTAAAGATTATAACAAATAAATTTCAATGCTAGTTTTTTTATGAATCTGTTAAAATTTCATGCGATTTTCATTTTCAAAATGAAAGATTTTCTATATGTAATTAATGACAGTATAAGAGATTTAATTATTATTATTATCAATTAGATTTATCTATTTTCATTGTCGTCTTTAAGTTAAAAAAATGAAAAGAAAAAAAGCAATAGAAAATAATTATTATTATTCTTGCATACTTCCATTTTATATTTTATATTCCGTTTTTGAAATCACAAATTAGAAATGGAAGTACAATTAAGGATGAAGATCGCCATTACCCGTATTCTGCATACAACGCGCATTGTTGATGCCTGACTTTACCTAGAAACTTTCTCAAAACCAGGCGTTGATACAAGCATTATACAGCAAAATAAGTGAAAATGGCAGTCACCATGGATTCTGTAAGAGAAAAGGTTCTTCAAAATTATCGAAAAAAGCTTTTGGAACACAAAGAAGTAGAATCACGATTAAAAGAAAGTAAGATGTTTATATTTATATTTTTTTTTTTTTTAGATTATCAGTTCTTTTCAAAAACGTATATATTACCTAACCTTATTTTTCTATGATAGTTCTTTGTCTCATATTTGATTTATTTTTTTATATTTATAGTGAGGGAACACTTAAAAGATCTGACCAAGCAATATGACAAATCTGAAAATGACTTGAAAGCTCTTCAAAGTGTTGGTCAGGTAAATAAATTATATTGCTTAATAAATACACTTTTAAATATTTTTTTGTGTGAAGAATTATGAATGTATGCACATTAACTGTTTTCTTAATTTTATGAACTTTCCATAGATCGTTGGTGAGGTTCTTAAGCAACTTACAGAAGAGAAATGTAAGTAAAGTGCTTTGTTAATTGGTAACAACTATAGAATCCATATTATATAACAAAAAAAAGATCTAGAAAATTTGTTGTTTTATTTTAAGAATAAATACAAAAAAACATGTAATGTTATTTTAGTTATAGTAAAAGCAACAAATGGTCCTCGCTACGTTGTTGGATGCAGACGTCAACTTGATAAAAATAAATTAAAGTCTGGAACAAGAGTCGCTCTTGACATGACAACTTTAACTATAATGCGTTATTTACCACGTGAGGTAAAAATAATTTTGATATGCAATAATTGAATGTATGTTATACTTTATTAGTTTATCAAGTGCTTGTTATAAACTGTATTTAATCTCGTTTAGGTGGATCCATTGGTTTACAATATGTCTCATGAAGACCCCGGTGATGTTAAATATTCTGCTATTGGTGGTTTAAGCGAACAAATACGTGAATTACGAGAAGTTATAGAACTGCCTTTATTAAATCCTGAACTCTTTCAAAGAGTTGGTATTACTCCACCTAAAGGGTGTTTATTATATGGTCCGCCTGGTACTGGAAAAACACTATTGGCAAGGGCAGTTGCTAGTCAATTAGATGCAAATTTCTTGAAAGTTGTATCAAGCGCCATCGTTGACAAATATATTGGAGAATCAGCACGACTGATCAGAGAAATGTTTAATTATGCTCGTGATCATCAACCGTGTATTATATTCATGGATGAAATTGATGCTATAGGTAAAATTTTTATATAGAAGTGGCAATCTGATAAAGTTAATAGTACATAGAAAAAAAATAATATACACACGTAGAATAAATATTACTTAATATTACTACTATTCGATTTTACATAGGCGGGCGAAGATTCTCCGAAGGAACTAGTGCAGATAGGGAAATTCAAAGAACATTAATGGAATTATTAAATCAAATGGATGGCTTTGATTCCCTAGGTCAAGTAAAAATGATAATGGCAACAAATAGACCTGATACTTTGGACCCTGCCCTTTTAAGACCCGGTCGTTTGGACAGAAAGATCGAAATACCTTTACCTAATGAACAAGCACGACTGGAAATTTTGAAAATTCATGCACGTCCAATTGCCAAGCATGGTGACATTGGTAAATATATTAATATGTAATGTATAATATACATAATCTTTATGATTTAGAAATAATTGGCTAATATTTAATACAGATTATGAGGCAGTAGTAAAATTATCAGATGGATTTAATGGAGCAGATTTAAGAAATGTTTGTACAGAAGCTGGCTTATTTGCTATAAGATTGGAAAGAGAATATGTTGTGCAAGAAGATTTTATGAAAGCTGTAAGGAAAGTTTCAGATAATAAGAAACTTGAATCAAAGTTAGATTACAAACCGGTATAAGAAAGCAACATAGCTAATATGATTTCTTTACAAAGAAATCAATAAAATAGCCTTATTTTATCTTAAGAATTCATACACTTTCAATGAATGTACATACTATTATCTCATCATCAATATATTTTGTTTGATATCACAAATTAATGTAAACTTGTGTCATGCTTTTATTATTTAAATAATGAAATGAATTTATATTTATAATACATGATATATGCTTATTGTTGAAGCAGGAGAAAGCAAAATCGAACAAGTTTTTCTTTTTGTTCATTAACTTCTATGCCTTTGTAAAGATTATCCGCTCTTAGAAGAACGATGCATCTAAGAGCAGTTTTTGAACCGAATTATCGACTTTGCCTATGCCTGCTTCAATGTTTGTTTTTCCCTATTCGTTTTGGAAATATAAGTTTTTGAAATTTTAGTTTGTTAACTGAAAATGCTTATTTCAAAGTATTTAACAGACGTGATTTTTTTCTTTCTAAATACTGTTGTACGTTATCATATTTTCTTTTCTACAAAATAGGAAATAAATTTTGCGTAAGTGTATTATTATTTAATGACATTCAGGCTTCATTCAATTCTTTTAATGTATTATTTGTAATTGAGTCCAATTTAAAATGATTATTCTTCAAAATGTATATGTTCATTCCTAAATTGGTTAAAATCTACTTTTGTTGATTTTTTAAGAAACAATCTAAAGATTCATCTTCCATTATTATGGTTTCAATCCAAGTAGCTGTTAATTATAATTTCATTGTTTCATTAATGATGTATACTAGTAATATATTACACAATATTAAAAGAAGAAAAAGGAGAAAAGTAAAGAATGGAGAGGGCAGAAGAGAAGAAGGGCATGATGCAAGAGCTGATGAAGATATTAAAAGAAGAATGGCTAAGCATGTTCAGAGAAGAAATAGGAAGCCTAAAGGAGGAAATGAAAGAAGAAATGAAAGAGTGGGAACAGAGGATACGGCAAGAAAAAGAAGAATTGAGAAAAGAAAAAGAGGAGTTACAGGAGAGAATTGAAAAACTGGAATGGGAAAAAGAAAGAAGTGACAGAGAAGAAAAGAGAAAGAACATAATAATTAGAGGGTATAATTTCAAAGAGAAAGAGTTGAAATGCGACGTAGAAAATTTGTTGATAGCTAAACTAAAAGTGGAAACAAAAGACAGAAGTGCACAAAGGCTGAATACAAGAAGAGAAGGAAGAGGAAGCAAGATAATTTTAGTGAAATTGGAGAAATGGGAGGATAAGAGGAAGATAATGGAGAAAAAGAAGGAGTTAAACAGAGGAATATACATAGAAGACAATCTAACCTGGAAGGAGAAAGAAAAAAGCCTGCAAAAAAGGCTGGAAAGCTAGCATAGGAACACAAGAGAAATGGAAAAGCGGCGAAAGTAGAATATTTCAAGCTAAATGTGGAGGGAAGGTGGTTCCGCTGGGATGAAAGAAGAGGAAGCTTAAAAGAGGGAAAAAAGGAGAAGAGCATGAGAGGAGCACAGCTGAGATGGCGGTGCAGGAGAAGAAAAAGGAGTAAGGGGTCAAGGAGGTCTAAAGATATGTTTTTGGAATGTTGCAGATCTAAACAACAAGGGCGAGGATATGTGGGAATATGTGGAAAGGTTTGACATGGTAGGGTTAACAGAAACATGGTTAGATGGCAAAGGATGGGAAACATTAGAGAAAAATTTAACAAAAAAGTTTAGGTGGTCATATGTACCAGCCACGAGGGAGCACAGGAAAGGAAGAGCGAAAGGAGGACTGGCAATAGCGATTAATAAAGAACTGGAAATAGTAAGGCAAGAAAGTTATGGAGAGGGAATATTAGAGAGCCAAATAATATATAATAAGAAGAATTGGAGAGAAGTGACAGTGTACTGTAGAGAAATAAAAGAAGTTTTTGACGTACTCGAGGAGAAGATAAAAGAAACAGGAGAAAAGAGTTTGATCATAGGAGGAGTCTTTAACACTAGGACAGGTACAGAAGGCAGATCAATAAGGGATAAGGGATGAAAAGGATGAGATAAACAGAAGAAGATCAAGAGACAATGTAATAGACAAGGGAGGAAGAGAGATGCTTACAAGAATAGAAGAAGAGAAAGGATGGGCGATAATGAACGGAAGTAAAGAAGAGGAAAACAAACTATGGATATATGTAGGAGGAAAGGGGGAGTCAGTAATAGATTACGTAGTGCAAAAAGGAAAGCAAAGGCTGAAATATTTAGATTATATTAAGATGTATATTTTATATTATATTGTTTTTGATTATGTTTAAGTTTGTATATATATCGAATGTTTATTTTTTATTTAAGTTTTAATTTATTTGTTAAGGTAATAATGCAAAGAGCAAAGAAATGTAAAATAGGAATAGAATGTAAACTTGAAATCATCATAAGCCGAAAGACAAGGATTAATAAATACATACACAGGACCGTGCAAGGCAGGTTCAGCGTGTTCACAGAAATCTGACCCCACGTAATCACATTACAAATTATGTTAATGATGCCAGTTACTGTGGCTTCAGCAGAACATAGTTTCTCATGGTTGAAACTAATAAAAAATTATCTGCAATCATTGATAAGTCAAAAGAGATTTTCATCCCTAGCTATTCTGCCAATAGAAAGTGAAGTAGCAAATTCAATCGATTTTAATGATGTTATCAAAAATTTAGCATTGAAAAAGCGAGAAGAGTTATTTAATATTATTATTAGATTGTATTATTCTTTAATATTTATTTTATAAGAAATATATAATATGTAACAGCTTTGTAAATAAATAATTCCTCATTGTAAAATTTTAGTTGTAATATGAATGTCTGCTTAGGCCCTGTAAAATTATTTGACCAGTCCCTCAGGTCTTGTGGCCCTGTACATACATACTAGTACTATATTATTACTATAAAAACTTATGACAAGTAAAGACGATAATTTATTGAGTGCCATAGCTTTTTGATGTTTCACAGGTAAGACATTTAAGTATTCTTCATGATTAGTTTTAAGAATGATTAAATTTGTCAATATTATATTTAGCAATTTTTTTATAAGAGAAAATATTATGTTGCTTGCTACTCTAAATAGTATTCTGATATAAGCCTTTTACTTTTCCTTTCATATAAACACAATTGTTTAAGATTTGTACATACCAAAAAATATTTGCCATCTTCTCAATGATTTGAAGATTGAAGGTTTACAGAGTAAAACTCATTTCTTCTAATTTCCTGATTAGATAGTAGTTACGTAATTAACTAGAATAAATTGCTTTATGTATTACTTTTATTTTATTCATTTAGTGATAAGAATTTGTTTTGAAAAATATAAACATGAACTGAGTGTATTCGATTCTTATGATATATATTTGTGATAAACATCATCATGTATTTATAATGTAATTGTTTATATAAATGTAAAGATTATATCAAATAAATTTCAATGCTAGTTTTTTTATGAATCTGTTAAAATGTCATGCGATTTTCATTTTCAAAATGAAAGATTTTCGATATGTAATTAATGACAGTATAAGAAATTTAATTATTTTTATTATCAATTAGATTTATCTATTTTTATTATCGTCTTTCGGTTAAAAAAATGAAAATAAAAAAAGCAATAGAAAATAATTATTATTATTCTTACATATTTCCATTTTATATTTTATACTCCGTTTTTGAAATCACAAATTAGAAATGGAAGTACAATTAAGGATGAAGATCGCCATTACCCGTATTCTGCATACAACGCGCATTGTTGATGCCTGACTTTACCTAGAAACTTTCTCAAAACCGGGCGTTGATACAAGCATTATACAGCAAAATAAGTGAAAATGGCAGTCACCATGGATTCTGTAAGAGAAAAAGTTCTTCAAAATTATCGAAAAAAGCTTTTGGAACACAAAGAAGTAGAATCACGATTAAAAGAAAGTAAGATGTTTATATTTATATTTTTTTTTTAGATTATCTGTCCTTTTCAAGAACGTATATATTACCTAACCTTATTTTTTTATGATAGTTCTTTGTCTCATGTTTGATTTATTATTAATTGCTATTTATATTTTATTATTTCCTATATAATTAATCCCATATAAATATAAAATTATACTTTCTGTATTTAATATAAATATATATATATATAAGAATTTTTTTATATTTATAGTGAGGGATCACTTAAAAGATCTGACCAAGCAATATGACAAATCTGAAAATGACTTGAAAGCTCTTCAAAGTGTTGGTCAGGTAAATAAATTATATTGCTTAATAAATACACTTTTAAATATTTTTTTGTGTGAAGAATTATGAATGTATGCACATTAACTGTTTTCTTAATTTTATGAACTTTCCATAGATCGTTGGTGAGGTTCTTAAGCAACTTACAGAAGAGAAATGTAAGTAAAGTGCTTTGTTAATTGGTAACAACTATAGAATCCATATTATATAACAAAAAAAAGATCTAGAAAATTTGTTGTTTTATTTTAAGAATAAATACAAAAAAACATGTAATGTTATTTTAGTTATAGTAAAAGCAACAAATGGTCCTCGCTACGTTGTTGGATGCAGACGTCAACTTGATAAAAATAAATTAAAGTCTGGAACAAGAGTCGCTCTTGACATGACAACTTTAACTATAATGCGTTATTTACCACGTGAGGTAAAAATAATTTTGATATGCAATAATTGAATGTATGTTATACTTTATTAGTTTATCAAGTGCTTGTTATAAACTGTATTTAATCTCGTTTAGGTGGATCCATTGGTTTACAATATGTCTCATGAAGACCCTGGTGATGTTAAATATTCTGCTATTGGTGGTTTAAGCGAACAAATACGTGAATTACGAGAAGTTATAGAACTGCCTTTATTAAATCCTGAACTCTTTCAAAGAGTTGGTATTACTCCACCTAAAGGGTGTTTATTATATGGTCCGCCTGGTACTGGAAAAACACTATTGGCAAGGGCAGTTGCTAGTCAATTAGATGCAAATTTCTTGAAAGTTGTATCAAGCGCCATCGTTGACAAATATATTGGAGAATCAGCACGACTGAT
The DNA here is from genome assembly GCA_911387685.1 of Dolichovespula media. Classification (NCBI taxonomy): domain Eukaryota; kingdom Metazoa; phylum Arthropoda; class Insecta; order Hymenoptera; family Vespidae; genus Dolichovespula; species Dolichovespula media. Next base: position 3,210,284 of record OU426860.1, read on the forward strand.
CAGAGAAATGTTTAATTATGCTCGTGATCATCAACCGTGTATTATATTCATGGATGAAATTGATGCTATAGGTAAAATTTTTATATAGAAGTGGCAATCTGATAAAGTTAATAGTACATAGAAAAAAAATAATATACACACGTAGAATAAATATTACTTAATATTACTACTATTTGATTTTACATAGGCGGGCGAAGATTCTCCGAAGGAACTAGTGCAGATAGGGAAATTCAAAGAACATTAATGGAATTATTAAATCAAATGGATGGCTTTGATTCCCTAGGTCAAGTAAAAATGATAATGGCAACAAATAGACCTGATACTTTGGACCCTGCCCTTTTAAGACCCGGTCGTTTGGACAGAAAGATCGAAATACCTTTACCTAATGAACAAGCACGACTGGAAATTTTGAAAATTCATGCACGTCCAATTGCCAAGCATGGTGACATTGGTAAATATATTAATATGTAATGTATAATATACATAATCTTTATGATTTAGAAATAATTGGCTAATATTTAATACAGATTATGAGGCAGTAGTAAAATTATCAGATGGATTTAATGGAGCAGATTTAAGAAATGTTTGTACAGAAGCTGGCTTATTTGCTATAAGATTGGAAAGAGAATATGTTGTGCAAGAAGATTTTATGAAAGCTGTAAGGAAAGTTTCAGATAATAAGAAACTTGAATCAAAGTTAGATTACAAACCGGTATAAAAAAGCAACACAGCTAATATGATCTAACGAACTAAGTAGCCTTATTTTATCTTAAGAATCCATACATTTTCATGTGAATGTACATAAATAATTTCTTTTGGAATTTTATTTTGTTTACTGAAAATGTTTATTCCAAAGAATTTGACAGACATGATTTTTTTCTTTCTAAATACTGTTGTACGTTATCATATTTTCTTTTGTACAAAATAAGGAATAAATTTGGTGTAAGTATATTATTATTTAATGACATTCAGGCTTCATTCAATTCTTTTAATGTATTATTTGTAATTGAGTCTAATATAAAATGATTATTCTTCAAAATGTATATATTCACTCCTAAATTGGTTCAAACCTACTTTTGTTGATTTTTTAAGAAACAATCTAAGGGTTCATCTTCTGTTATAGTTTCAATCCAAGTAGCTGTAAATTATGATACCATTGTTTTATCAATGATGTATATTAATAATATATTACTACTATCAAAACTTATAACAAGTAAAGTTGATAATTTATTGAGTACCATAGCTTTTAGATGTTTCACAGTTAAGACAGTTAAGTATTATTCATAATGATTAGTTTTAAGAATGTGATTAAATTTGTCAATATTATTTATAATATTCTTTTCAGCATCAATTTGTCGTGTATATGTATAATCCACGAGAGAGAGAGAGAGGGAGAGATAGATAGATAGATAGGGAGAGAGAGGAAGAAAAGTATGAAAATAGTCGATCATTTTTACCCGTTGTTAAACACTTGGAATTACGAAGAAGTGTACACGGTAGGAGCATGCGTAGTGCCCTAAGAAATTACTCATCTTAGTTACGTCGCGATAATCGAAGGAAATTCGACGAACGACGGTCTCGTTTGTTAAAACATAAAAGAAAAGAGAAGGAAAGCGAAAGATCATAAGCGACGTTCGTGAACGATCGTTATACGATAAATTCTCGTCGAGTCTCGTGACAGAAATATAAAAAAAAAAAACAACAATTTTTAACCTCATATCGCCGCGCATGCAGTTAAATCGGCTTTCACGTCCGATCACGAAATCACCTTAGGCCGTTCGCTCTTTCGCTGTCAGCGGCCGCCAAATTCGAAGGTGGCGCCATCCGGTAATCGTTTCGCGGATTAAAATCGAGGTCGTACCTAACAAATGTCGGACATATTAGGATTTATCATCATTACGAATTTGATACTTCGAGCTCAACCGTAATCCAAATAACAATGAAACATATCGTTGCGCTTGACGTTGGAACCACCACTGTTCGTTGTCACATTATCGACGAAAATGCCGCCGTCGTTTCCTCATCGACCGAAAAGGTACGAAACATTTGTTTATTTATTTTTATTTTTACTTTTTTGTTTTTTAAACATGACTTTTCTGTCAATCTTTCAATATAATAAATAAAAAAAAGTTGGTTCAATCATTGTACAGTCAATTAATATTTCACGGCCGTTCTCGCGTTTCAAATTTTTATAAAGATACATTCGTAATATGCCGGTTACAATATTGGTGTTCTTTATTTTTTTTTTTCATTTTTTATTTGTAAAAATCTCAAATAGTTTAAAAATAATTTTCCTGTTTATATTTAATTTTAGTACTTTAAAGTAGTTTTTTTCCTTTGCTTTTTTTTCTTTTTCTTCTGTGGATAAGATAATAAATATAGATACTATATTGGAAATGTATCGTAAATGTGTACTCATAAAATATGTACATGTATATCTGAACGTATATTACTACATTTTAGAAGATAATATTAATCGGTGATAATGATATCACAAAGAATTACACGGATAACGCTTAATATTGCTGTCCTATATTTTCGATCTCTAAAGTAAACTAGTATGAATTGTATATTAAAGAAACATGTAATACAATATTAGAATATGTTTTCCGAACTGGTTTGTGACGTCAAGTAGAATATTTAATTGCTGATATGTGAGTTAAGATTTATCCTTTTCGTAATTATCTATCTAGGCTTACTATTATAAGATGTTTATAAAAAGTCCGGAAAAAAGAAATATAAAGAAGGACAAAGAAAAAATAAGAATTAAAGAAGTGATAAATTAATTGAGCCGTATGCAACTTAATTTATAAAACCTTATTTAAAAAAAAACAAAAAACGAAAAACAAAACAAAACATAAATGAAACTTTAAATATCTTTTTTCTTATCTTTTCTTTTCATTATTTTTTTTACTTTTTCGTTATTTCTTTATCCCCTCTTTTTCTAAAAATACGCTCGGCTTCCTTATTCAAAATACGAGAAGATTATACACAAAGAAGGTATTTAATGCCCTACGTTACATTACCTCACAATTTAAAAGAATTCATTTATTCGTGAATACATTATCGCAATCGTACGTATAAACGTGATATCTTAGAATTGAATTATAAAAGTCTAATAAGTCGTGTTCGAGCGATTTTTCAATTCGATTTTATACATATGTACAGGATATATAAAAAATATGTGTAAAGACTATCACAGGAGCATTCTACACCTTCGGATCGATGGACATTTATAAAAAGAAAGCGCGTGCAAAATTGACCTTGACCTCCTAATTTAAAATCAAATTCTTTTTGCTTACGTATTCTTCGTCGCGAAGACAAAAAGTGTCGTAGGAACTATGAGTCAAAGATCAACCGTTCACTTGAAAAATGACTTTAAAGTTCTAATACATCTCATTTACGTTTACATTTCACAGGGCACAAAGCACTCATGCAAAATTGTCCTTAACGTCAAAATTGAAGGTCACAACAAATAGTGCAATAATCAAGACGAGATATAAATGTAAAACTCTAGTCTCGGACTAAGTTAATTTATAATATTTCTACAGTCGCTTTCTATTCCTTCTACGGACCCAAAAAGTCGCACCATCTTGACGTATCATTCTCAATAGGCGGGCCTGGGAACCTGCTTCTATATGACCGCCATTGGGATTTAGGCAGTTTCGTATTCGAGCTTCGACATTCCCTTTGATTTTTTCTCCTATATCTCGTCTTGATTGTAGGCGATGAAAAGTGTATTCAATTCTACGTTTCAAGTGTTCCGGGGAATTGAATTGCTGTCCTGAACTGTAGACAATTTCTTTGACTGCTCCTCAAAGAAAGAGGTCCAGAGGTGTTAAATTTGGCGAACGAGGAGGCCACAAGTGTGGAGCTGGTTGGTGTCCTATCCACCGTGTCCCAAACATCTCGTTTAAAAATTGACGAACCGATCGACTATAATGAGACGGAGCACCATCGTGTATAAAATAGATGGAGTGACGTCTGTGTCGTAATATAATTTGAATCTTTCAATCATTGCATTAGGATTTCTAGAAGCCCATATTCTAGCATTTTGACGATTGAGAATACTAGAACTCGAAAAACTACTTTCATCTCTAAACAACACACGTTGCAAAAACAGTGATTCGCTTTGTAATTTATGTAGCATCCAACGGCAGAAGTTTCGTCGGTGGCTATAATCATTTGGATGAAGTGCTTGCACATGTCGAATTTTATAAGGTCGTAGACCTTCTTCTCGAATTATTCTTCGCACTGTCATGTGATTTACCCCTACCCTACGATCTATTCTACGTAGGTTTATTAGTGGATATGCACGAGTAAGAGCAACCCGTTCCTCTTTATGCTAGTGCATATGAAGACGGCCCGGCCCCCGGTGTGGATTAAAATGATATAATACTCTTGATCGCTAAATTGTTGATCTAGCCGCTGAAAATCACGTTGTCTTGGAATCTCTTCTCCACGTAATAATTTTCCATTATATCTTACTGTCTCTCGATATATTTCACGCGCTAAACGGTAGTTCCCTCCTGCTTCGTCAATAGCACGTAACATTTGCCGTATATTTCTATGGATTGCTATCTTACTACACTCATTAAATATCAATAATAGACTGATTGACCGCAAATATAGCGACAGGAAATCGTCAATAATACGATGCACTATTTGTTGTGAACTTCAATTTCGGCGTTAAGGACAATTTTGCACGCGCTTTTTTTATAAATGTCCATCGATCCGAAGATGTAGAATGCCCCTGTAATAGTCTTTACACATATTTTTTATACACCCTGTACAACAAGCGAACATAATTGCATATAAATATACGATGTTGTGTAAGTATATTACGTACTCGTAATATATATTTATTAACATTCAATAAATATATTACGTATTCGTAATATGTATTTATTAAAATTCGATAAGTATTAGAGTCACTGATTTTTCCTCTAAGTTGACCTATTTGGTTTCTCAATCGAAGGATCGCTTGTTTCTTTTCTTTTTTTTTTGTTTCAACGATCGAAATTCATAGATCGAATTTCAACGATCGTAACTTTCAAAGGATATCTCATATTGTTGGAATCGTAAATTATTGTGTTGCGTAATTGATCAATTACGTATTATTATCGAACATGTCATCAATGTTTTTCCATCAAATCAATCATGCCTTATTGTTAGACGAATTATGAAAATGCTAAGTTAAGATTTCCAGCGGACGTGAGGTAGCACGGTATTTTTGACAAATAATATTTTAAAGATACAAGAAAACTCGTCAAAATCCCATGCGAACGATTAGGGAGACTAATTGGAATATATTCAGTCTTTGGTTATTAACTGAAAGATGAAAAGGGTCACGAGATAGAACTACGAACGTTTCGTTTAATTTTAATAAATCTTATCTATAGAATTTTCTTATTACCGAATTTGAGGATTTATTTCATTGATCTTTCCTAAAATTCCTACGACTCGTTCTCACGAATCTCATGTTACCACGACGAAACTTTATATTGACTTGATTACTTAATATATATATATATATACCTAAAAGCATATATCTAAAAGATGTCTTATCAATAAAGCATTTTTGAACATAAGTTTATATGAACTTATATCATCCATTTGACTTCAGTAATACGTAGTATGAGTTTGTATACTTTTTGGACAGCCTGTATATATATGCATATGTATATTGAGGAGGTTATTATTTGACTTTTTGTGAAATTTTTACGAGCTGACAATTTCAATTCACCTTGAAATAAAAGAAAATAAAAGAAAATAAAATAAAATCAAAAAGAAAACATCTTCGAATTTCATCATCATTTCATAACATTAAAGCGTGCGAAGGTAGATATTAATTGTTTATATTTGAATAACGCAAAGATCTTAAGTATTTTTAGATATCATCTTATAAAAGAATCAACGTGTATGAAACAAAATTTTTATTGTAGTACAAAATTCGACTGTATTCGGGGTAAATTTTTTTTCGCGATATATATTTGTAGTTGTTCGCGATACAATATTTCATATCATTATCCTTGATATTATTAATATTGTAAAATACTATTGCAAATGGGTGCACTGAATTTCTTTCTATTTTATTTTATTTTACTGATCCCTAGGTGGAACTTATTTATGAAAAACATGATCACGTAGAGATTAACCCTGACCATTTATGGACGATCGTAGTGAAAACCGTAAAGGATGCGATAGACGGTAAAGTAAATAAAATAAAATAAAATAGCAAAAAAAAAATAAAAATATATTACGTAATAACGTACCTATTATGCGAATGTAACTTTACTATTCGATTTTTACTTCTTTTTTTACGTTTGTTTCGGTTACTAAATTTAATCTACATATGTTTTCGCATTCAAGAAATTTATTACAATTGATATTTCTGTTTTATTTAAACGAGCTGCAAGTCAAAGATCACGCATTATTCTTTTTTTTTTCGAGTCGCGATTTGTAATAATATAAAATTAATGTTAATATCTCGATTATTTTCCTTTATTATTTTTTATTAATTTTTCAATTTATTGATTTTTATTATCGTTTATTCGTTCGTTATTAGCGAGCGGAGTCGATCCAAGTTCTTTTGCCTGTTTTGGAATTTCTGCGCAGCGTGGAACTTTCAGTTGTTGGAATTTACTTACTGGGAAACATTATCATAAGTGAGTATTCTAATAAAGGTCATTAGTTCAATGTTAATATGAGTTATATAAATATAATGCTTCCTTTGACTTAAATTTTATTAACGATATGAGTATAAGTATATGTATATATATATATATATATATATATATATATATTCATATAAAATAATATATATTATAATAAAAATAGAGAAAAGGAAAAAATTATAGAAAAATTCATTTACGTTTTAAAAATTTCAATTAAAAATTTTATCGTTCAATCAAAAACTTTCTGCATGAAATAACGTTAACACATTACGATAATCCACATTGGGATATTTAATTTTATTTACATATAATCTTTTTATTTATAGTTTCATAACATGGAAAGATTTAAGAGCCGATTCTATGGTCAAGGAATGGAATCATTCAATAATGATAAGAGGATTGCGCATGGTTGCTTATATTCTTTACATATTGTCGAAGAGCAAACATTATCTCGCCGGCAGTGCTTTCAAATTTATGAATACCCAGGTTTATCATTTATATTTTATTCCTACGAGAATATATACATTTTTCTTACGATATCAAAAACCAATTATTAGGTCAATTTGAAAAATTTGGGACTTTAATTTTTTGCATTTTTAATCTGTCTCGCTTTAAGAATGAAAGTTATACATGTGTGTGTGTGTGTGCGCGCGTGTGCGTGCGTGCGTGTGTGTGTGTGTGTGTGTGTATATATATTATATTTTTATAAAGAAGCATGCATGTATTTATTTATTAATTCACCACTTGCTGCAAATAATAATTACATCGTCATATATTTTAGATCACCTTACGATTGCTTTGGGCTTTACAACATGTATCAGGTCTACGTGAAGCTATTACGAATGACTTTGTAGCATTTGGCAGTATCGATTGCTGGCTTTTATACAAATTAACTGGTACGCTTTATTAACATTCGTCATTAATTTAATATAGATCAGATTTTGCTGTATTGGCTCTAAAATATTCTATTTTATCACGATAACGATAATCCAGCTGTTTCACAGTAACAATAAATTAATCAAAGATATGCGCTTTCGTTTAGGTATCTCTGAGTTTCCATGTATTTAACATTAAATATGTTAATTGAAGCAACCAATTGATTAAATTATACGTTCCTGCATTTGTTTCATATTTTTTTTCTTGCTTTATATATATATATATACACATATTTTTTTTTATTTATACATTTTACTTATATATATTATTCATTCCTCATAGGTAGACATATAACAGACGTTTCGAGCGCGTCTGCTACTGGACTGTTTGATCCATTTACTATGAAATGGGCTACTTGGATATTAAGTTTATTAAAAATTCCATCCCACGTATTTCCTAAGATCGTCGATACAATTACGAACTTTGGCGTTACACCAAAACATATATTTGGCGTTGAAATTCCTATAGTTTGTTGCGTAAGATTTAAGAACAGAGATTTTCTTTTCGAGATGGACTTATATATCGTTCATTTTGTTTTGTTTTTTTATGAACATACACTCATTTTCTATAATTTTAGATGGCTGATCAATCAGCTTCTCTATTTGGTTCGGGATGCTTTCAACCAGGCGATATGAAGATAACAATGGGTACAGGAACTTTTTTAGATGTAAATACTGGAACAGAACCGCATGTATCCATTACTGGTAAGTGCAAAAAAAAAAAATAAAGAAAGGAGAATATTTGACAATTCTTTTGTGCACTCACGTATCAAATAATATCTAACGAAAGTAAAACTAATCGTCAGGTCTTTATCCTTTGGTTGGTTGGCGTATAGGATCCGAATTAGTTTACATCATAGAAGGTGCATCGAATGATACTGGAACTCTCATAGATTGGGCAAAGGCACTTGGTAATTTTTCCATCTAATTGTAATATTTAAATTACGATATAAATCTTTAAAATATCGGAATATTGCGATATAATATATGAATAATTTTCGTGTATACTATTAGAATATCTTCTAATATATACTGTTAGAATATCTTTGCGTCCGTATTGTATATGGATATTATCCCTAGTTGTGCCTGTAGGAGGTGTAGGACAATCCCAGATTAACTTTGAGCTCGATTCAAACAATTTGCGCGTTGCACAATTCATGAATTTTTTTCTGAATCAAAACTGTTCATTTCGTACAATTGCGGCCACTCAAAGTGCTTGGGAGTGTAGCTCACCCCCGGACCAGTTTTGAGCTCGATTAAAACAATTTGCGCGTTGCACGATTCATGATTTTTTCCTTTTTTTTTTTTTTTTAATGACAAAATCGAAAATGCGTTATCGAACCTACCAATCGATTATTTCCGAGGCTTCGAAGAATATACAGTATTTTTTTTCTCAGTCAAAATTGTTTATTCCGTACAAATGACGGCTGCTCGAAGTGCCTGGGGGTGTAGTTCACTCCAACTGCGCAACTTGAAATTATTTTGAGGTGTGCACAACTAGGGCTATATATATATATATATATATATATATATATATATATATATATATATATATAATGACTTTAATCGTGTATTTTGTTATAGAAATATATAAAGATGTAGCAGAAACAGCCGATTTAGCATATTCGGTGGAAGACTCGGACGGAGTATACTTTATACCGGCGTTTACCGGACTTCAGGTATAAATCATTAAGCTTAATTGTATTAATTGAATACGGTTATTTCGTGAATGACAAAATGCAAAATAAAATGTGCACTCGCAATTTGTATTAATTGTAAATTTTAATTACATTAAAAAAAAAAACAAAGAAAAAGAAAATAAATGTTAAACGCACTACGGCTCTTCTATTTTTTCTTTTTCTTTTTTTTTAGGCTCCAATAAATAATCATACAGCGGCTGCTGGTTTCCTGGGTGTTAAGTCAACGACGAAGAAAGGCCATATCGTACGATCGCTTTTAGAGAGTCTCGTATTTAGAACGTTATTGCTTTATGACAGTTTACGTACTGAGACTTGTTACGCATATAAAAAAACACGGTAAGGGTATGACTATGAGCAAGTTATGGGATATAATAGAAGGAATTAGAACGGAATGATATTAATCGAATTAATTGAATAAATAGAATTGACGGTGGCGTATCTCAAAATGATTTCATCATGCAACTGTTAGCAGATTTAACGGGCTTGGAAGTAGAAAGGCCTGTTAACGTGGAAATGTCAACTTTTGGCGTAGCCCTTTGTGCTGGCTTACATTGCGGTACGATGATTTAATATTTCTTGGATCCAGGACAAAGGGTACGAAGTAAAAATGATCATAATACGTTTCAGGTATATGGAGAGATAGGGAGGAATTGAAGCATCTACGTAAAATAGATAAAATATTTAAGCCGAACAAGAGTTCACGATTGTGTTATGAAAACACAATTGCACAATGGAAACGAGCCGTGGACCGATTTAAAGACTGGTACTGATAACAATCGTACCGACAACTGCGTTGCACTTGACTCTAGTCGGGTAAAAAAAAAAGAGATAAGATACTGCATTATTTTTGCAATACATTACTACTTAAATGACGCTGTTGTAAATAAGAGATATACAGTAATCATTTTTACGAGCATTATTACATTCGGAATATGCTATTAACTTCTAAATAATATTTTGAATAGAGAACAATTGAATTGAATAGATTCGATGATAGACTTTGTATTTTTGCATATATCATAAAAGACATAATATTTTCTCAAGGCAATTAATAGATTATAGTACAAATTTATAATACAAATTTAGTATCTAACCGTCCATCTATCAATAATAACCATTATTCCTCTAGAATAATACAGAATACACTGAAGCCAAAATATATTGCATCGCGAATCGATGCTTATGCGATATGCATACTTGAATGATTAGTAAACTTTTTTTAAGTGTTCCTAAGGAAAGTGCCCTTTATGCTGTTGTCATGTTTAGGCGTCTTTAATTAAATAATGATATATATATATATATATTTTTATACACGACATTTGTTAGCAAACGAAATATTTTAAACAATAAATCATACGTTATAATGTTATCGAGCTTTAATCCTCTTATTTTTGTGCCATGCTTTATTATTATTTTTTTCTAGTGGTAACGATATTACATAAGAGTTTTCACCGTATATATATATATATATATTTAAGATAAATAACCCATTGTCGGACGAAGATGTGAACGTATTATAACTACGCTCGTATGGTAGCGTCGCTCGAAACCGGTTTTCTCCAAGTCTGCATTGTAATGTCTATTAAATGCACTGTTCACATCGAGCGCGTAATAACACGAAACAAAGTCGAATGAGACTTATATTTACTCGAAAGTCATACCTGTCAGGAAATTTTAATTGGTTTATTAAGTCATTTTATCGTGAACGTGAAAGACAACAAAGCATATTTTTCATTTCGTTTTCGTTTTCATTTCGTTTTATCCCTTACACACATACACACATACACACACACACACACACCACAGAGAGAGGGAGAGAGGAAGAGAGAGAGACACACATGTTATGTTTTAATTTTAATCTGTATTAATTACTAATTAATATCATTTAAATCCCCGTTGATCGTCATTATTGTGCTGTTAATTCACATTGATTTATATATCAAGTAACGATTGCCGTACTGTCAAGATAAACCGTTTAAGATCCTCAACGATCTTTTAATTTTATTCAAGAACGATGATAATTTCATCGTTGGAATAGATTACTGAAAATATTTTGTAGAAAATTAACGAGGGATGAGATTTGTCTGACAATTTTTTTTCATTTTTAATATTTTTATTTATTTAATTTTTTTTTTTTAATCGTATACCCCTAAGAAAAATGATTCAATCGAAAAGACGAATTAAAAAATATCGTCCGTTCTTCATTCAACGTACGTTGTTTTGAACTTCGGAGAGGAAGATTGCATCTATATGTATTATTTGCATCTTATACATACGTATGAATACGTATTAGAACGCTTACCCACGTAAATTTCCATGCAAATAAATGTACAGTGTCTAACAGAAACATTTGAGAACTTTTTCGAGATTGAATATTTCTTTTCTTTTTTTATAAATTAATCCATTTTATTTTCTTTTTATTTATTTATTTATTTTCTTTGTTTAAACTGAGCAGCGTAGATATGGAGAAATTAGTCTGTTATGTAAAGAGAAATTAAAAAAAAAAAAAGAAAAAGGGAGAGGAGGAGGCCTTTTTTCTTTAATTGTCGTAGTATTGTTAAATAAAAAATATCTTTGATTTTCACAGTTTTTCCAAACAATAAATATATGCACGATACATCCGTCTTATGCGCATCCTCCAAATGTTAACAAAATCGATCCAATCCAAAAAGCAAGTTAGGGTTCGTTTTTTAGGATCTCTGAAATATCGATTAAACGATGGAGTTTAACGACATAACGAATATAAAATAGAGACTTTGATGATTTTTAAATGAGTACAATTTACTCCGAGATTCGTCGACCTTGCTATTCTTATATTCTATTCTTTTTTCTCCTCCTCGCCCTCTGTCTATATAAAAAGTCTCGATAAAATGTTTCATTCTCGTAATTTTTTTTTTGTCGATATTGCGTGCGAAAGTTATCGTCTCTTTTTTCTTTCTTTTTTTCTCTCTCTCTCTCTCTCTCTCTCTCTCTCTCTCTCTCTCTCTCTTTTTGATTCTTCTTCAGACACTTCACGTGGCATAATTTCACCCCCATATACATTCAATTAAAATTTCGTATCTCCGATATATATATATATATATATATATATATATATATTTTATCAATCGAAGGAACAATCTTAAAATATAAAATTGTACTCCTTGGTACTTCTGTGATCGACTGTATCTTGGTTAAATTTCCCTTTTTAATTCGTTACATTCGTAAGAGCAGCGCGCGAATGGTTGAAAACCGTGCTTTTTGGGAACGAGGAGAACCTCTCCTTCGGTCTACGAGCGTGTAGACACGCGTGTTCTGCGAGCGAACCTGTTTCACGTTGGTCCCGAGCGACCGACCGACCGGCTAACACACGCCGTCGCGCGTGCTCTCAGTACAACTCTCTGCGGCTTCTAAATCCCGTGGCTCGTTGGTTTCAACGGAGCGTCCATATCCAAGTTTTGAATATTGTATTACGAGAACGAAGTCACGAGGAGGATATTTTTCAAAATGGTGAGTGGATCAATCCAATCTTCTTCGTAATAATCTCTCTCTCTTTCCCTTTCTTTTTTATTTCTCTTAGTCTCTTTTTTCTTTTCTTTTCTTTTTCTTCTTATCTTTCATTTTCTTGGCTCCATCTACGGACACACGCGGAACGTCTTAAAGAAACGTTAGCCTGTTTACGTACAACTATTCGAAACGTTTTCCTCTATCCCCATTTTCGTCTATCGATCACATTATTTTCCAATTTTTCTCCCATTTCTCGTGTTACCATCTTTATAATGCTTCATCATCGATCTTATCATACTCGCTCGTTTCGCGTGTGAATCCGTTCCATAGGTACGATCGTGATATTTTCGTGCAATTTGTTTCCCTTCTCTCTTCCTTTTTCACTTTAATTTTTTTTGGTCACTTCGTCATTATCGGATATTAATTGATCGTGTCGGTGGGATACAAAAAAAAGTTGTCGTTAAACTTGGCTTAACTTGACTTTTAAATTAACGCGTTCTTTCGCGTACGTATCCTTACCACTCGTCGAATATCCTCGTATCATATGTCACTCATCGCGTACGTGTAGGTATAAAAACGAAGGATAAGAGAGGATACATTGGCCGTCCGAGTTGATAGGAAACGAAGATACGACAAAAAGATGTATGTGTGCAACAAAAGGATGCAAATCATCGAGGAACGATATTCGATTATTAAGGCGATGCCATTACGTTAGGACGAAGAATTTTTGAAACGATTGTATTATATCGATTAACACATTGACACACCTAGCGTTAAAGAGCGATTTGAAAATGATCGAAAATCATAGTTGCAATCTCGTATTGTTAAAGTTCTAGCGTAATAAAAATTGGATAACGATAGATTGTGGTTAAAGTATAGCGCGCGAACCGAAGAGGAAGTAAAGGTTTAAGGTCAGAAGAAACATACATGCATGCATACAGACGAACGAGGGGGTCTTACGATCGATCTCATTAAAAGTCTTTGACCATGATTCCTATATAAATCCGACTCCGGTGATTTGTATTATTTTTTTTTATTTTTTTCTTTCTTTTCTTTTCTTTTTCTATAGATTCCAATTTGCAAAAAAACACGGGGAAATTATTAAATTGGAAATCTTTGAAGTGGAATCTTTCGTTTAAAAAAAAAGAAAATAATAAAAAAAATATATAAATATAAAAAAAGATAATTATCCGCACTCAATGGTTCCCCCGTAAATTTTCTTTAGGATTCAATTTGCGTAACGCGTAATTCGTAAAATTGCACCCTGTGATTGCACGAATACGAAACCACAGATATGCAACACCTGCGTCCGACTTGTGCGAATGTAATTTGATTAAATTGTCTTGCAACAGTTGTCTACTCGTACCGTAATGGAATAACAGCAAGAAACTCGACTAATTACAGATACGTCCATCTTTCTTTTTCTTCTTCTTATTTTGCTTTTGGTTTTCTTTTTATTTTTTTTTAATTTTTTTTTTTACTATATCGTCACGAAAGACAATATCTTGATATATAGATTTTCTTTCGTCGAAGATCTATTCACGAGTCTCGATGATCTATGGAGAAAGGGGGAGGGAGGAGGAGGAGGAGAGGAGATACATCCATTTTTAATCACAACAAATCAAACTCGAAGAAGAATATTCCGCGAAATGAATAACTATAATTTTCATTCATGGTCAACAAGCACTTTACTCGGTCATAATGTCGCATCTTAGCAGTTCTAATCCCCTCACTTCCCCGTACTACTACTACGATCTATACACAATAACTCTGTCAGTTAAATATAATATCTTTCTGCATTAAAGGAAATATTATTATCACGGATGACAACACTTCGCCGCATAAGATCCATCATAATGGACGATTTAAAGAACGAAGAAAAAAATCTATACGAAGAGATTATTACAAAATTTTATATATACACACATCTATATTAAACGATCTTGTCTCAGTTTCTTGCATTTTATTCTTTTATTTGTTTCTTTTTTTATTCGGTTTTCTTCTCTTCTTTTTTCCTGTCTCTCCCCCCCTCCAACTAGATATTTACAATCAACTCGTTATTATCGGAAAATAATTTATTCTTCATTCTAGTTTTCCTAACCGATTATGTTTTGTTCCGTTAATAATACTTTGTAGTTGCGTAAAAATTATAGAAATTAACGGCTAAGAAATATGATGGAATAAACAAGCTACTTTGTACTTGTTACCTTCGGGAGAAATAAATGAAGAATCGTTCCATTGAAATATTTCATTTTCTAAGATCATTATATATATTTATATATATTTAAAAATGGGAAGATGATCTCCTAGATATCAATTTCGATTACCATTCGTCTCCTCCGACGGATCTAATCGATCATTATTAATTATATTTGTCAGACTGATTTCGTGTCGATAATTCGTAATAATGTCCAACAGACGCAATAATTATTCCCCGGAGATTATTTTAAATCGGCATTGTCGTATATTGCATTGTCTCCTTAGGTATCTACACGAATAAACTGTTGTTTTTGTTTTAAAACAGTTAAAAAAAAAAAAAAAGAAAAAATGGCAAATTCTTACCGTTCGTACTATCTTTGTTCTTTTTCGATGAAACGTAATTACGAAATAATGAATTATGTATTGTCATATTTTCGTTTTCATTTTTTTTTTTATATATTTAAATATATAATTAATCTGTGATTAATTTCGATGTAAAATATATAATTATTTCGTACACGCACACACGCGCGCGCACGCACGCACGCAGAGAGAGAGAGAGAGAGAGAGAGAGAGAGAGATGGGGGGAGAGGATCGGTCCAAATATCTCGCCATTAATTTCAATTACGAAATACTTTAATAAAAAATTAGTACGATTTTGAGTCAGCTATTTTGAAGAGCGCATTCAAGAAATGTTTTTCTTACGTTGTATTCTCGTGACCTTTTTGAAATATGAAGGTCGATATAGTTTCTTTCGCCCTCTACCTCTCTTTCTCTCTCTCTCTCTCATTCTTTTATTCTCTTCTTTTTAATGGATAATTAGATGATTTTATTATTTCTACATATTTATATAGTAATGGTCATTTGCATTCAAAATCATATCAGCTAAAAGATTACTACAATACTTTCAATTGCAAATGATTCCCTACTATATAAATATGCAAAAAAATAAATTATAGTTATCAATTAAAAAAGAAAAAAAGAGAGAAAAAGAAAGAAAAAAAATGCGTTGACCTTCGTATATTGAAAAGGTCAAGTTAAAAAAATATAAAAAGGAAGCTTCCACGTATGCACTTCGTAGTAATTCAGACGTGTGCAAATGTTACTTAATAAATTTTCTTGAAACTTCAACCAATTTCGAGATATTTGCTCGGTTATCTATGGACGGATTGTATATAAATGTACACACACACACACACACAGAGAGACAGAGAATTAAATCGTTTTAAAATATTTACTCGGTTATATATTAAATTGTTAAATAGAATAATCACATTGTTCTCTTTTAATCATGTTTTCACGATCACGCGTTTTCCTTCTTCGTTTTTTCTTCTTCTTACATTAACGAGAAGATCAATTGATATAATCGCGTACGGATCGTCGGATAAAAAAATAAACGTAGTTCTATTAATGGGCAAAGTTTAAAAGTTAAAAATAAAACGTAAGCAATGTATGTAAATAATGCTATTCGTACATACATAAAACAGGAAAAGAAAACTTACTCCGTAAATAAATTTTACGCGGTAGTCGGTTTTCTGTTTTTTTTTGTGTTTTCCTTTCGTAATCATTCGTTTGTAAAATTTTATATTTTCAGGAGGAAGTGGTTGTCTTGGATATACCGGATCAAATTGATCAGGAATCGAAAGGAGTAAACGTTACTACGTCAGCTTTATCATCCGACGATGAAGTTTGTCGCATCGATCTCCAAACGGCTGTAATCGAAATTTCGGATTCACGTGAGTACAAAAGAAAAAAAAAATAAAGGAAAAATAGGCACTTAAGCATACACACACACACAAATGTACACGTATAACACATACGCGCGACATTATATATATATATATATATATATATATATATATATATGCACAGCAAACTGATCTCGATGAATGATTAAACATAATGTACGGTGTGAGAACCTTGTTGGAGTTTAGATCGATTAATAAGATATTTATGTAAATAAGTACTTAGGTAAAAGAAAAAGTATTACGAGTCTCTAAGCATTGGTTAACCGTCTTCCATCAAAGTATAACTGCATTTTATGTATGTATGTATACCCTATTTGTGACATTCGTATCTTATCGGAAGGACGCGAGTTCGCGTAAAACGGGGGAAGATTATGTCCAGAAATAATTTAAAAACGAGGCGATACGTATTTAAAGAAATGACGTTTTCCCTATTCCGATACATTTGTTTCGTCGTACGGGACGGAATCATCGTGTTAGTGAGAACGACGGCCGAACCTTCTAATCCCATAACGCTCGCAATCCTCCAACGAGAATATTTCAAGGTAGAAAGAACGATACAAACAACTTTTTTGTTTTGTTTTTTTCATTATTTTACGATATCAAAGAAAACGAACAAATAAATAACTAGAAAAGGAAAAAACAAAAACAGAAGCACTGTTCGAGCAACGAGCACCCAGAAATGGGTATACCGAATTGAAAGTTATAGGCAATAACTTTTTAAATAATGAGATTGGATCGTTTGAAATTGATTTAACGCGTTACAATGCGATAAGATAATTTTTTTGTCTTTTTTGTTCGTTTGCCTCAATACGTGCTTTTATTGATGTTAGTACGCGTTCGAGTTATTTCAAATGTATGAAGAAGTATAAGTGTAAGGTGTAAGAGATAACACGGAAGTGTAAGTGTAAGCGTAGAGGATTACACGGGAATAAAAGCTGTTGTATTATTTCTGTTATCAAAGTACATCATCCGATGATAGTCGATAAATTTTTCGAATGTAATCATCGTACTCACGAACGTAACGTAGATGAAATAAATTCGCTCTTACAAGTGAGAGTTCTTTCTTTTTTCGATGAGTAGTAAGCCTTGACCATTCGAACTCGTCATCGAAATTCGATTACTAATTATTTACGCGTAAGTCGTCCAAACATTTCTATATCATACAAATACGTTCTCAATCGGTAATATAATATTATATTATATTTTTACTTTATAATATATTATATTTTTAATTTAATCGACGTTCACATATTATTGCTAATATTACACTTGAGATATCTATAGTGTAATAATTACAAGCTTTCACTTTTAACTAAACATACAACTACATATGTGTGTATAAACGAATACAATCAATCCATCGTGTTACCAGTTTCAAATTACTGAAACAACTTCTTTTTCTTTTCGCTTTCCCCGGAAAGTTCTGATAGAAAAAAAGACTTATATAAGAAAGAGTTACCGAATGTTATCGGTATCTCGTAATCGGTCATATAAATCGTCGTCAATTTTTCATCTCCCCCCAGCATGCGAATATAATCGATATCTAATATTAATTATATAAAGTAAATAATAGACGAGACAAATCTATAAATCTTTATCTTATTTTGTGCTTGCTATAAACATTCAAAAAAAAAAAAAATTGTTTACGACACGTCATTCTTTGACAAATTTATGTAATTGATAATAATATAACTATGCGATTTTATTTTATATTTTTATATTTTTGAA
Source organism: Dolichovespula media (assembly GCA_911387685.1). Taxonomy (NCBI): domain Eukaryota; kingdom Metazoa; phylum Arthropoda; class Insecta; order Hymenoptera; family Vespidae; genus Dolichovespula; species Dolichovespula media. Next base: position 3,228,757 of record OU426860.1, read on the forward strand.
AATAAATTTCTGTCTACTCTAAAAAGAAAAAAAAAATGTAATAATCCTGATGAAATAGAAAAAGTTAAAAAAAAGTACCGGCATCCTTTAAAATTTTTAATTCAATCTAAATCACGGAGTAAATTGCCATTTTTTTATGTTTAATCGGTGTTAAGTAGCATATTTCCTTTTATACATTTTTGATGGTCCCTTCAACATTCGTTATCCTAAATGACTGTAAAAAATATATATAATATACACACATACATGCACACACGTACATCACACACATCATACACAAGATAAGATAAGCTAGTAAAAAAAGTAGAAAAAAAGGAAACAGCAACCATATATTTTTTATTGTGAAACATTAACTTTGAGATTTTATTGATAGTATATTCCTTTTCATCAGATCCTGATGACGGAAACAATATCAACGTCTCCTAATAGTACATCTACTAAAATGGATGTTAATCAGCAGGTTGATATTGACAAAAATCATCATTCGGTGAAAATTCACGTGGAAACTGCTCAGATACCACGTTACAATGTATTTGGTAGGATTAATTTATGTTAAAACATTCAATTAGAGCATGCGTTTAAAGTATACACAGCACTGCTCTTTTAAGTTTAAAATTAATTTAATCACTGAATTCTATCATTATAGAATAGTTCATGGCATGTTGATTTGGCTCACATGATAAAATAGCACAGAAAAATAAAATAACATTTTAATAATGTTAAAAATGTTTTACTTTAATCTTTTCAGGTGTTTTTTTTTACCAATTTTTGCTCTTATCTTCAGCACTTAGCATTTGATCCTCCTAGGGTGCCATCGTTTGGTAGTATCGGTATATCAAATACCTTCTCACATATCTTTTATTCTAAAGACTTTCGATATTTGACCATATAACTAATTTGTTTTATTTCTAAAGCTTTATTTTATCAAGTTCTAAATATACAAAGAGTTAGAGTTATCATACATTTTTATCTCAAATCTTTTACCTAACCTATTCAGCTGGCTTTCAATTAATTCCTCATACAAGTTTATTATCGTAATATAGATCCACAATCGTTGTTCCTGTTTTATTTTTGAAAACATATGATATTAGTTCAGTTGATATTGTATTTTTCATTTTAAGAAACTCCATGAATTTTTTATTTCGTTACCTTTTACAGCTTACATACCTTTTAGTTTTTATTCGCTTAATCATCCGATATTTTCATATAGAACCTTTCAAACCATCTTTTGTAACCTTATATAGAAACGTTATTATATAGTAGCCATTCTTGATTAAGAATGCCAGTAACATCCTATAAGAATTGTTGTCATTTACCGATCTGAATATTCTTGATAGTCGATGTTAACTTTTTATTTAGGTAAGTAAAAAGGACAGACCGATGACGCATGTCGCATATTATTAACATTTATTTTAAAGATCAATTTGTTTTTGTTGCTACCTGTCTTTAACCTAAGAATGATAAAAAGAAAACTAATCCCTATGGGTGAATCAAAGAGCTAATCGTTATTTCTAACCTTGGAATTTTCTCAAGTAAAATGCATCAATGCTTGTCTATATTCCATTGATATGTGTCATAACTTTGATAATAAATTTGTCTTAGAAGTTGTATGAGTTATCCCATGAATCATGTTCCACTTTGTTATCGTTATTACTCATATTTTCTATGCCTATATATATTTTTCCTCTTATTATATTTGATTTTTTCGATAGTATCTGTCGCTAGTATACATTTATAACTCTCTTTTATAGATTCGTCGACCTAAAAGCTTTATTACTTCATTAATTCAGTTTTTATTGTTGTTTTTATTGTTGTATCATTTAATATATCTAAATGCATAACTTGTTCAGGTTTTTCTTTTTTTTTTTTTTAATTCTATTCCTTTAAAATACCGCTGGCATAAAGGATTCGCCCTTCTATTTGTATTATCTCTATAAACATTTATAAATTGACCGATTGATTCACTTTCACTTTCACTCTCTCTCTCTCTTACTCTCTCATACAACACACGCACACACACGCGAGAAAAAGAACTTTATTACACGCGACATCTATATTTTCTCCCTTTTTTTTCCTCTGATAGGAATTCCAATATTCCGACTAAACGGTGGACAAATTAGAGACGAAATAAAGACGTTAGAATAGATTATTAGAATAGATTTATAGAACGAGAAAGGAGCTTACCATTTCTAAATATTCTGTCAAATGTAATTTATGCGTATGAAAACGATGCGATTGTCCTGACATCTATTCAGCGTTCGTGAAATTACAGAAAACAGGATAAAACAGGAGAGAGAGAGAGGGAGAGAAAGAGAGACAGAGAGAAATATAGGTTCCAAAGTGCGTAAAAGAAGAGAGAGGGTAACGCAGGGTGTAGCGAGCGAATAATAAACGGTATATAACATATATATACATATATATATATATACATATATATATATATATATATATATATATATATATATATATATATTGTGAACAAATTCTTCAACTTCTAATAGTAGTGTGGTTTATAAGACAGCAGAGAGAGAGAAAGAGAGAGAGGGAGATAGATGAATAAATAGAGAGAGAGGGGGGGATAGCAGATAAATAGAGAGAGAGAAGGGGATAGACAAATAGAGAGAGAGAGAGAGAGAGAGAGAGAGAGAGGAAGAGACGCACACACACCAGACAAAGTAGAGAAAAAGTGTGGAGCGGGAGTTTTGTCGTTAATTTTATACCAGGACTTCACTTTGAGTTGAATTGGCGATCTTATGTGTGATCTCTTCGATAAACACGGAAAATCATATTAATCTTTCTTCGCGAAAACGATTTATTTATTGGATTTCCACGGTTTGGCGTATATAACCAAACGCGACTTCAATAATTATGAGTAAGTAATCATTCAAATAAAAACAAAAAGAAAAGAATACCATCTTCCTTTCTTCTTTGTTTTCTTTTTCTCCCTTTTTTTTTGACAATTCTTTTTCCTTTTTACTTACGATGATGTAGAATTCAATCTCTAATTGTCGACTTCCGGGTTTCTAACTAAGCTGAAAGGTCAACTACTTTTTCTTCTTTTTTTTTCCCCCACTCCGTTTGATCTGACCTTCCGAGAAATTATTAATTCTAATGGTTTCCTTTTTTTTTTATTTTCTCCAATCAAAATCTACGCAAATTGCGCGTACGTGTACGCGATCGCTGTAAAATTCTTTTTCAAACGTGTGGTAACATTTTTTCTTTTTTTTTTTTTAATTTAATTATTAACAAAATGAATAAATAAGAGTACAAATTAATTTCTTTTCTCAGCAGTCCGTGGCAATACAACTTAACGAGATTTTATTAAAAATGTTTGATTTCATCATTATGAACTCGTCATATTTTCTTATCGGTCGAAACTCTTTTTTGTTTATATCAAGTAAATATTATTGTTTGTATTCTTGACGGGTAATGAAAGTAAGCGACAGTTTGTTAAAGAGGATCGGATACATCACATGATATGTACGTATGTATATATACATTATATATAATAACACACACACACACCGGTTACATGACATATGTATTCCTTTCTTATGTAAAACATTTGCGTATTACATATAGATATATGTTTTTTCTATATCTTTTATAAAAAGGATTAACGTAGTGTGTCGTTTTTTTTTAAATCGTTTATTGTCGTTATAATATATGTGTATGTATATATATATATTCGATAAGTAGATTAGTAATTCCCCCTTCGTATATGTGTGGGTATAAATAGAAATGTGTGCGATCTCTTGCCAATTAAAGTGGGAGATCACTCCGATGGAATAAGAAATACTTTGAAACGTCAGATTTCGTTCGGCAGCATTATCAATAATAATAATCACTAAGCTATTTGCGCTTAATTTCTAAAAATAAACGAGATCGTTGGTCTAATGCATAGCAAAAATATTTTTTACGAAAGAATTGAGAAAATATTTTTTTTTTCAGTAGATACCAAATACTTATATTTTTTTTTCTTTTTTATTTTTACTATAAACGTGAATCACGGTAATGTCCGACATTACAATGTCAAGCATATCATCATACATTTCAACGTCATGCGCCGAATATTATCATTTATTATCATAAAATATTAGTGAACGTTAATAAAATTTTTTGTAATATTAATACGTTTCTTAGTAATGTAAGCAAGAATGCGTAAAAAGAGATAGTTATAATTGGTTCTTTTTTACTTGCGTAACTATATGACAAGGAGTATAGTTCAATAATTGTTGCAAAGTTGTTGAATTTAATATTCTTATATCATAATGTTTATATTAAATTTTAATAATACAGTTAAGAGATATTATTTCACTTTAATATTTTATTGAAATCTTATCGTTAATCCTTATATTTTGTGCTTTTGACGTTTCTTTATTCTGGACTTTGACTAGAAATGGTTTTTTAAATCGACATAACTGATGATTTTCTCTAATAAAAATCATTCCTTAATATATGTTAGTATAATCTATGAAAACATAAATCATTGGGATAATGTAAAAAATTTATTTGAATAAGGAAAATACGCAATGAGAATACTTGAATCCTTGACTTAGTATCAAGTCTAAAGTACAAAGATTAAGGTTAAAATGATTTATAAAAAAATGATGTAAATTATAATGGTCAATTTTATTTTGTTTCAGCGCAAATTAATGGTAAAACGATGGCAGTGAATTATGCAGATGTAAGTTTTATATATTTTTAATGTAACATCTTTCACAACAGCAAAATTTTCAATTTTTTTTTGTTTTTTTTTTTTGATATAATGAAAGACTTTTATTTATCAATAAGAATATTTTATAATTTTATTTGTTATTATTAATTTTTTCAGGTTGTACAAAGTGCGCGAGATACATTTTTTAGTGGAAAAACAAGACCATTAGAATGGAGAATAAAGCAATTAAAACAAATGCTTAGAATGTTGGAAGAGTGTACACCTGAAATTATATCTGCATTAGCATCAGATTTAAGACGGGTAAAAATTTATAATAATTAAGAATTATCATCCAATAATTTTGATAATATAAGTTGTGTTTATTTCTTACATCCTCTTCTTTTATATCTTCCTTTCCAGAGTAAATTTGAATCTGTGATTTTAGAGATTGATTTTGTAATACAAGATATTAAGCATATGCTTTATAATATTAAGGAATTTTCTGCTCCAGAAAAGGTATAAGGAGAATTTCTTTATCATTTAAACTTGAATATATTAGAGAAAGTTTATTTAAAAAAAAGAAATTAAAAAACTCATTTTTTAGCCTTCTAAAGCAATGGTTAATATATTTGATGGTGTTGAAATACATAAAGATCCTTATGGCGTTGTCCTTATCATTGGAGCATGGAATTATCCACTACAATTAACATTGGTACCTATGATTGGTGCTATAGCAGCTGGGAATTGTGTTATTCTTAAACCTTCAGAAATTGCACAAGCTACTGCCAATATTTTGGCAGAAATTATTCCAAAATATTTAGATACGGTATGTATTATGGAATAATTTATCATATATTTATTTTGGGTTCTCGTTCAGTATAAATTTGTTTATATATCAAATAGGAGAGTTACCGTGTTATAACAGGAGGTATATCAGAAACTAGTGAACTACTGAAGCAAAGATTTGATTATATATTTTATACTGGCTCAACTAATGTTGGCAAAATCATTCGTGAAGCATCTAACAAATTCTTGACACCTGTAACTTTAGAATTAGGTGGTAAAAGGTATGATTATAAAATGCAATGTTAAATTTAACATATCAATTTTTTAGTTTATTACATATTTTCTTCTTGTAGTCCTGTCTATATTGATAGCACGGCAAACATACCGATTGCTGCAAAGAGAGTGTTATGGGGAAAGTACATAAATGCTGGACAAACTTGTGTCGCACCTGATTATATATTGTGTTCTACGGAAGTTCAAAATAAACTTGTAGATGAAGCAAAAAAGATTTTGAAAGAATGGTATGGAGAAAATCCTAAAGAAAGTCCTGATTTGTGTCGTATTGTTAATGATAATCATTTTCAGTAAGTATCCCTATTTTAAATCAATTGAATTTTTGAATTCTACTAACTAAATTATATTGTATTCTATACAGACGTCTAAAGAATTATCTATTAGACAGTGGAAAAGTAGCAATTGGTGGTGACTATGATTCTACAGAAAAGTATATTTCTCCAACAATACTTATTGACGTAAAGCCTACTGATAAAATTATGCAGGATGAAATTTTTGGACCAATATTGCCAATTGTTAATGTTGATAATGCTTATGAAGCTATCCGTTTTATTAATAGCCGGTGAGTATAAAGTATGATACACAAATGGATTCAATGATTATACAAATTTTTATATATAATATACTTAGAATATACTTTTCAAGAGATACATATCAGAAAGATTTGAATGGTTAATCACTTTTTATTTGAGATTAACAGTTTTCTTTAATTTAAGTGATGACGAATATTATTTAGAACGCATAATGTTTCATATTTAAGTATAGTCAATAACAATACTTTCGTTACTTAAAGTAATTTGTTTAGAGGAACATTTATTATTACAAAAATTATAGAGTACAATTTTTTATAACCACGATTATTCATAAACACAAGTTATATTCATCATTTTGAAAAATAATCCACAATGATCACTTTTTCATACTTAGTGAAATCCCACTTGTACTATACATCTTTTCCAAGGACAAAGGAGTACGAAATTTAGTAATAAATCAAACTCGTAGTGGATCGGTATGTGTCAACGACACAGTAATTCAATATTCTGGTGAGTCAGGTTATTTAGAAGGCAGGTGTACGATGAATCTTAAATTATTCATTGCTTCTTTGCTTACAAATTAGTATATAGTTTCAGTTTTTTCCTAAAATTATTACATATGTACAGGATTTCAACTAACTCGAGCACTTGAAATATATTTGTTGTCTTTAATGAAAAAAAACAATATTTTGATATATTATCAGATATTTTAACGAACAATTTCTTTGTAACATCAATCACTTCTAGATTGAAAGTGATACGTGCATGCAGGGTTTTTTGCTATATAAACAGAAGTGATTGAAGATACAAAGAAATCATTTATTAATCCTATTCAAAAGAGTATTTAACATATATTATTATTTCGTATTGTCGAATATAAAATATCTATATGATTATAAATGACAAAAAAATGTATCAATTAGAAATATTTCTGAATTTCTTGTCATGAAGAAATAGTATCCTTATGTCTCTTCTTCTTCTTTTCTTTTTTACTGAGCATATTCGTAATTATTAATCCTTTAAATCAATCACAGAATTATAGAAATTATATAATTGACTAGCAGTATACAATTCCTTATAGATTTTGCCATTACATTATGATCATTACATTAACTTAACTTATTTTCATTTTCTCTAAGAGATTAAATGCATTACTCATTAATGCATTTTTACTACATAATGAACTATGCATAATCCTAATTTATAAATTATTATACGTATATACTAAAGTATAACATTTATCATTTATGACAAAATTATGCAGAATTTGATAGAATTAGAAAAATTATGTAAAATTGCAAGTAGATATGTATCTGCATCCATTAATTCTTTATGCAAATGGGCTTCGTTTCAAAGTGACTGAATTTTTCTTTTCCATATCTTACATCTATATTCGTTCAATCCTATTCTACAGCACAAAATATCAGTATGCATCGGTAATATTTATATCTCCGATAAATTAATGGTTTTATTTTATTTTATTTTTTTTTTCTTCTGAAAGCAAGCAACAAAATAATGATGAATTTCCTGTTGTTATGTTTATTTGTCAATAATGAAATCTGAAGAGGTTCTCACCATGTATAATCTTTAAAGTTCACATTACAGATATTATTTGTTATTATTTAATAATAATTTCAGATAATGGATATTTAATATGAAGAAATTGCCATCATTGGATTGTTGTATGCTTTCAAACGGATATCATTGGCTTATTGTGTTTTTACGTACTGTGTGTAATTATTATATATATATTACTAATTGATATGTATATAATGACACTTCGTTGTAGGATAAACATAGAGGGACACATATGGAAAGAAAAATTTTGTCATACAAAAAGAATATTTACACCGATGTTATTAATGATTGTAATGTATATAGACTTCTGTGTTTGATTTTTAAAGTTAAATATGGTGGAGGTTTTTATTGTAGAATGAATCTATTTATAGTTTATACATATGTTGTTGCATGAATGGTAAAGGATTATACGTATTATCTATGTAATATAATATTAGATAGATAGGTA
>OU426860.1:3242052-3289552 GCA_911387685.1 Dolichovespula media
TGCGTACGTGCATACGTACATACTAGCAATACAAAAATATTGACATTTAATAAAGTAATCCTTCCTAATTTGTATTGTAGAAATACTCCCTGAAATATTGGCAACACAATGCGCGAAATGTAACGAGTACCAGAAGAAAATAGGGAAAAAACTTTGGCAACTGAAGGAAAAGAGGCCAGAGATGTGGAATAAGTTCGAAAATAAATATGATCCTGAGAATATATATTTCGATAAGTTTGAAGAATATCTTAAGACGTATTAAAGTTTCTTTACATATGTATATGTGTATATATATATATATATATATATATATATATATATATATATATATAACGTTGCAATATGTGACGTTTGATTACGATAATAAATTTCAGTTTTTATCGATTGATGCTTTTATTTGCAATTTATTTCACGATGAATCATAGCTTTGAATTGGAAAACATGAGAATATGAAATATTCAATATATATATATATATACATATATAATCGACGTTGCAACAGGTGACGTGTGATTTCAATAATAAACTTCAATAATTAATCTTCAATAATTAATTCGCTTTTATTAGCAATTTATTTCACGACGATGAATAATCATGTCATAGAATATAATCTTTCCTTTTTGTACACGTTGATTTACGGTCCAATTTTTTTTTCCTATAACAACCTATCATACAATACAGCGAAGTACCCCCAAGAGATATTTCTCTTTTTTCCTCCCTCCCCGTTTTGATCTCCAATGAAATTTTCGAACTAGGATCTTCGATTTCTAACATTTACACGATCGTTAATGGATTTCGCCAATATTTTATTCCAAGTATCCTTGTCGTTTTCCTCGAACCAAGTGATCACCTTGTCGAAAATTATCTTCTGCTTCTCTGTACATTTTTTACACTTGGTAACCAAAACTTCCGGTAGCACATCTGCGACAAAAAATGTATTCGTTCATACCAACGCGATATAGTTTACCCTGATTTCTCTTCTCTTCTTTTCTTTTTTCTGCTTTCTCTTCCCCGTCCTCCGTCCCCCGTCCCCATTAGCAAACACGAACATAACGTTTTCGGAATGGAAGTAAAATTTAACGGGGGAGGGCGAGGGAGGAGGAGGAGGAGGAGGGGAAAGGGAGCGGGTATCGAGGCTCGGAAAATATTATCGTCGATCATACCTCCGACGCTTCGTCCTTACCTTTCAAGAACTTGGCATCCGGGGTCAGACACGGCGAATGTCCCAAATAACAATCGACATATTGACCGCGCAATCGAGGCGTATTCAATATTTCTTCCACGTTGATGTTGTCGTATTTCGTTGTGTATTTGGTCTCATCGGAATCGTCAGCGAGCACTGAGAAAATCGTTCCATAAAGTACAACAACGATCGATAGTATCCACAGGTAACGTGCCATTGTAGATCTTTGAAAAGGAAATATTTTTCTTTCCGATTTAAAGGTAAAAAACTCGTCGAACGTGAACGAGAATGTACGGGTCCTTCAAAATAAGAAAGATATATATATATATATCGTCGGCGCTTTGACGTTTAATTTTCTATCAAGACGGTTCTCTCTCCTGCCACAGCATCCGCGAAAGATCTCTGGATTGAATCTGAATGCTTCGAGAGTACTGTCTTCCGTATTTATACCTGCCGGCGTATACGTGTATGCCGTTTTAACCGACTATCTATGGGTCCAAGATCATCCGGTTATTGGCTGTGGAGACTTTTCGAAGGACATACGTGAAAGAAACGAATGTTGAGGAGGAAGAGGCAAGACAGGAATAATTCTTGAGAAATGTATGACGATACCCGATCGACAAGTTATTACAAGCCGCGATAACGTCGTGCATATTTCAATTGAGAGACATAAAAATGGTGTTCCATTGAGAAATAATAGGAAGTTCTTTACGTTAACGAATAAAGTTTTATTGATATCTTTTACATTTATTTATTTTCACTCCTCAGAGTTTTCCTTTTTTCAATATATTATATATTTTCCCGCTCACTAATTGCTTGTCGATCGATTCTAATGTATTAATACATTTTTTAGGCTCGCCGTCGAAAAGATAAAAAAAAAAAAAAGAGAAGTAACACCGTTCGTTTTATCCTTTAAACGTCCGATTGGTTAAGAATAATATTTCGGCGGCCATACTATCTATTTGGCGGAATCTATGTTCATTTTCTTTGCGTCTTCCATGAACTTTTTAATCAGGGCGTTCCATTCGTCTGGACGATTATCGTTATACCAGACAGCCAAATATTCAAAGTTCTCCTTCTGCTTATCTGTACACTTTTTGCATTTGGTTATTACTGCCTCAGGTAAATTCGCTGCAAGAAAGAAAAAGAAGAAAAAAAAAACACATTATACGAACATGATCGTTAACGTCGTACATAATGTACATATGTAAGTAAGAAAAATTTCATTAATAACGTAATCGATCCATACAATCGATTGTACGAGGAAATACGAGCGATTAAATGAATTAAAATTATCCTTTCCTTTACTTCGTCTTCCCGTAAAATAATTTTCTCTCTTTGTAAAATCTTTTCACGAGACAACATTGTTTATGTCCTTTGTTAGGAAAGATAAGTACGTTCGAAATTGTAAAAGTAATAAAAAAAAAAAAAACAAAAAAGAAAAAAAAAAGATATTTTTCATTTAAAATCTTTCAAAGATTGTTTGTGACGTTAGTACGATTAATAGATATTATCTACGAATATTGAAAAGGAAAGAAAAGAAGAACGAAAGGGAAACGAAAGAAAGAACAAAATTTTCGATTAGAATTAGAATTAGAGAGAGGGGGAGAGAAAGAGAGAGAAAGTGAATTTCGAAATAATCGAGCTTACATTTGAAAAATATCGCATCCGGGGTAACACAAGGGCTGGTTTCCATGAAACAACTGTAATACTGGTCCCTTAAACGATCGTTCTCGACGATTTCCTTAGGATCTATGTAATCGTACTTGTCGGAATATAATTCCTCGTCTGCTTTGACGAACGCCAATACCACCAACAACGAGATCAACGAGACAAATCGGAACAACTTCATCTTTTCTGATGTTCCTCGACAGAAAATGATCCGAAACTGATTAAGTCTCTTCGCATTCGTCCTTCTTATAGATGCCAACAATTTATAGACCTATTTTCTTGTCACTTTTGCTTACGTAAAAATAGTATGCTAGAGTAACTAGCATTTTCCCATAATTATATGTGTCGTATGTTTGTACGTTGCTTCTTTTTTGTTTGTTTGTTTTTCTTTCTTTTTTTTTACGATATCAAACGGATAATCATGTCAAGATTCTGAAAGAACTTAATTATTACGATGTCTTAAAGGTTAAACAAGATTAATGGCGCATATACGTATGTACGGCTGATTTTCATCATTTGTAAAAGAAAATTTTTATAAGACCTCCCTGTTAGCCGCTACATCGCGATAAAAATAATTAAAATAAAATGGCGATCAAAGTAATTAATTGAAGCAATCAATTCAAGCAATTCATATTATCTTCATATTATTGGTTTTTCCCTTTTCTTTTTTTTTTTTTTCATGGAGTTCGTTTACCGATTGAATCATTTACAAGACACTTTTCATGCTCTTATTAAATGGGTCTGTAACAAGTACGATTATTTCGACGTTGATTTTATTATTCGAGGGACTCGTTTGGCAATATAAAACGATTTTTTTTTTTCATAAGCTTGTCAGGTATTAAATACACCTTTTAAAATTTATACGATCAACGAGCAAGCTTCAAATAATTTTCTCTCTTTTCTGTGAATTCAAATTCAAATAACGATAATTAAGGAAATGGAATGATTTATTAACGAGAATTAACAGGTTTGTATAAGATGTATTACTATCTTGTCCATTCTATTAAAAAAAAAAAAGAAAGAAACGAATATAATAATAATATACTCAAATATATTATATCATTGCAAAATGTAAACTCATTCGCATATATAATTCGTGCTTATAAAGTCATAATTAATTCAAACGAGTCATAGTAAGCAATGATTTTTTCTTTTTTTGTTGCCTTTTATTCAGATATTATTCTGTTATTTTTATAAAATCATAAATCCAAACCTGCAATAAGATAATAATTATTCATGCATTATTCATAGGATTGCTCTTGACTGATGTTATCCAGTTTCTTCTTGAGTCGTTTACAACCGTTAGCTTTTCTAAAATATATTTCTATATGGAAAGTTTTTATAAAAAGAATCATCTTCAAATCGTCATTTATACCATAAGATCATTTCTTTTAAACGACTCTAATGTTATAAATTTTTAGTATCTTAATAATCAATGTGCTTAAAGTCATGAATTATTTTTATACTCGTAATCACATCAGTGAATTAAATGACGTTCGTGGTCGGAGCAAATATTATAATCGTTTTAATAAATTTATTATTAATTATATATATATATTTTTTTTTAAACGAAGTTCACTAATAGCTTTTCTCATCCTTATCTTTATCTTCTTCATTTTTTTTCTTCTTCTCGTTTCCTTTTATATATGTATATATATATATATATATATATTTCTTTTTTAATTTTTTTTCCTAGAATCTCTTGATCCAATATGATGCTTTCAATGCAAAGATACATTGTACATTTTAAACTAAAATTACATGTTTGCATATCATATGGAAATCTCATTTCATATTACATATTTGCTAGTAATTTGACTGATTATACCTCGTTGTTACATATTACGATTCACGTGTCTCAATCAAAAAGTAATTGCATAATGATTTTCTGTAAGCCGATATTTATATCCAGTTGGGTTAATTGAATATCCACGAGATTGTCGATCAAATGTCAAACTCATGTTCTTCTAACGAACAGATAAATTGTCAGTAAAGAACGAGTTTCTCTTCTTTTTAAGATCAAATAAAAATAATTCTTTTTTAACTTTTTTATACGAAGAGAGAGAGAGAGAGAGAGAGAGAGAGAGAGAGAGAAGGGGACAGAGAAAGAGAGAGAGCGAGAGAGAGTGAGAGGAAGAGAGAAGGGGACAGAGAAAGAGAGAGATAGAGAAAGAGAGAAGGAGAAAGAGAAAGAGAGAGAGAGAGAGAGAGAACATTCAGTAAATACGTAGAGATCTTATGGATGAGAGAGATATTATTAGTGAGTATTTTTCACGATGTAATGATAGTGCATTTTACTTATAAGTTACAATCGAAGAACCTTTGCACTATTAACTATTTATATGATATTCTTGGAAATGATGTACCACGAACCATTGTCCGCGAAGCGGACGGAATATATAAACTTCATTTCGCATGGCAACTTCGACATAACTTCTAGCTCAATAATTTTCTCTATAGGAAAATTATTAGGTGTGCATTAATTTAGGAAAATCGTTTGCCAATCAATAGATAGATAGACAGATAGATAGATACTCTCAGTGAAATTACGTACATCGAACAATAAGATTATTTTGCCTTCCGTCGAGAGCGAGATAGAAGGAAGGAGTTAAGCGTAGTCGCGTTTACGGACAGTGAGAGACAAAAATCTAAAATCGACGAAGTGCTCTTTTTTTTGTCTTTTGATTTTTAGTCAATTCGTTCGATATATATATATATATATATATATATCGAATAAAGATTGATTATTCTTCTCGCAAGCAGTTAAGTAAGAAACGAATAAATATTAAACGAGATTTATAAAGTGACGAATTTTACGTGACATATTCCGATATAATAAAAATCGTACGTTGCTTTTTCTTTTCTCATGCGACAGGCGTTATGCGGACGAATCAGCGAGATTAAAGATCCTACATAGCTCGTAATTACTTGGATGACCAAAAAGAAAAAAAAAAAAAGAAATAAAAGAAAGAAAGAAAGAAAGAAAAACACATACGGAAATATGATCTTTGGAGTTATCGCAATTAGCATAATTGCGTTCGTATGTACGGCGAAGGCGAATAATATTGCGGTTTCCTTTACAAAGGAATATTTTTCTAGGAAATATATACAGTACCTGGTCGTATTTGGTTGTTGGAACTCTTTCGGTTAATTTCCGTTTCTTCTTCTTCTTCTTCTTCTTCTTCTCTTTCTTTTTATTTCTCTTCTTTTTCTTGTCCTATCTTTTCTTTTCCTCTCTCTTCTTTTTATCGCTCGAAATATATTTCGTAATTTTGAATTGTCGTCTCATAAATTATTTCTTTTTCCCTTTCTTTTTTCATTCAGATAAAATGAATTTCTTTCGGAGAGATCTATTGGACAATCTAACAGTCTCTTACGTGCCCATTAAAGATAACATAGAAATGAATGACGTATTGAAAGTGAATTATTACAAACTCGGAATTATCCTCGATATCGATTGTCCTCAGAGCGATATCATTCTCGAACAGGTCGGTAATTTCGTTTTGATGTATTGCCAATAACGAATGGTCAAGTTATTTTCGCTCGAATTTTTTTATTTGATTTATTTTTTTATACAGTTCAATGAAAATCGATTATCCTACAACGAATCATACTTTTGGCTTATGATCACTAAATCGAATGCCGTACCGATCGGCCTTCTGCGAGATCTGCCTCTATCAATAGCGAGCGAAATTACGGTTGCATTAAGACGAAATGATATTTACGTTCTTTACGACGTCTACAATTTCAGCCTACGGCACGGAGGTCGGCTCAATGTTACTTACATGGGTTACTGGTCTTCCGAGGATGGGATCAGAAACGAATTAACCCAATACAAGTATAAGCGTCGTCAGAATTTCCATAAACTAACCTTGAACGTGTCTATTCACGTGAGTGAATCGAAATAATAAAGAGAAAGGAAATACTCATTAATACGTACAACATACGTCATATATTATTGAACGTATATTCACGTAATAATATAGATATTGCGATTTTATTTCATTTTAGATAGACCATGAACCTCAACCAGATTTTCTTACATACATATTAAATCCGATCAATCGTCACGTGGACACGATGATGCGATACAATTACGTCCTGATAGTGCAATTGATGGATTATTATAATATCACGTAAGGAGTGGGGGGAGGGGAGGGGGACACCAAGAAAAAAGCAAAAAAAAAAGAAAAAAGAAAAAAAACTTGTTCTCTTAATAAAACATTTCATTTCTTATATCCAATATTTTTCAATGTAATTACGATATACGGTATATAGGTAAATTCATTCGATATGCTCTTCGTATTCGATCATGGCCTCTTTTTTCTTTTTTTAATCCAACGAAATATAGGATGAATTTGATGAGAGGTACTACCTGGGGTTATCTCGTTAATGGCACCTGGAATGGTATCCTGGCGGATATGGTTCGCGGAGTCGTTGACATAAGCGCAACCCCATTCTTATTTAAACCCGAAAGATTTGATGTATGCGATTACACGGTGCAAACTTACGTGGCAAAGTAATTTTTCCGTCTCTCCCTCTCTTTCTCTCTCTTTTCTTTTTTCTTTTTTATTTCGAACCAAAAGATTTATTTCAATATGATTGCATTGCAGGACGACCATTATTTTTCGTCATCCAAAGACCAGTGACGTTGGCAACGTGTTTCTATTGCCGTTCACGGATGACGTTTGGTACATGATCATAATCGTGGCAATCATTTATTGGCTGATATTATTGCTCACGGTTAAGATCGAATTGTATTTCGATAATTATCCTAAGCTCTGCACTTTGGACACTAATCCGGCCTCGGAGACGGCTTTGATAACTACGGCAGCTATTTGTCAACAAGGTTTTTTTAAAATAATACACGAAACATTCCTTTTCTTTTCTGTTTTCTTTCCCTTCTTTTTTCATTCTCAAAACAATTTTACAATTAACATCAATTAGATTATTCAGATCGTTAAGATCGTAAGGTTATCGTTGAAAGAAATGAAAAGAAAAGAAAAGAACAAAAAGATAGAAAGATAATAATCATTAATTTTATGCCACGTTACGTAGGTTTGAGCGACGGTCCACGTATATATTCCGGACGAATAGTATTCCTTTCTTTGTTCCTTTGGGGATTGCTACTTATTCAATTTTATTCTGCGAGCGTGGTTGGTTCGTTATTGTCAGAATCGCCAAGGTTCATAAATACATTGAAGAATTTATCGGAGAGTAGCCTTGAAGTCGGAATCGAGGACATGGCTTACAATTACGATTATTTAGCCGTAAGTGTTCCTCTGCATCTTCCTCTCTCTCTCTCTTTTTGTTTTTTTAATTTTTTTGTTCCCCCCTCCCCCTACGACTTTATCCTTAACCGAGGATCACTCAATCAGTATTTATCTTATTAAATGTTTCTTTTCTCTTTTTTTTTTTTCTTTTATAATCCGTGTATTATCAGAGATCGACGAATCCAGTTGTGCGCGAGCTCAATCGAAAAAAGATACAATCCAGTAAAAAACGGAAGATCGAGCCATTCCTGACGGCAGAGGAAGGTCTTAAGAAAGTGAGAAAAGGTGGTTATGCCTTTCAGGTTGATGCTGCGACCGCATACAAAATAATCAAGGTGATATTATTTTCGTAAACAACTTGAGATAAGCGATAGAAAATGTTAATCGGCGATATCTCAATGAGACATTTCATTATATATATATATATATATATATATATATATATATATATATATATACATATATTATATATGGTATATCGTATTTCAATTCGTTGATAGGATACGTTTTTGCAAGACGAGATATGCGATCTCGCTGAAATACCGTTGATCCCGCTCGAACGGATAGCCACGGCCGTTAAGAAACATTCTCCCTTTAAGAAGATGGTAACTTACGGGTTGGTATTAATTTTATACATACGAAAGAAATATCAATAATAATTTATTTATATTATTTGTATATATACGTTTATCTACTCGGTGGTCGCTAGCGCACGAAGTTGTGACGAGTTTTTCAAAAGGTCACGAAAATCAAAATGATATTTGTTCCTGTTTTTTTTCTTTTTAAATAAGAAAAGAAAGAAAAAGATGTATCGTCGAATTTGTAACGAAAAAAAAAAAAACAAAAAAGAAAGAAAGGAGAAAAGAACGAAGCGTGAGAAAGAAAAAAAAGAAACAAAAAATACAGGATTTCGTTGAATAATCTCGTTCGATAAAAGATTTTCTACGTTGCAGATTGAGAAAAATGATGGAGCATGGTATGGCGGGACACTTGAGATATATCTGGCAACCTGCACGACCGCAATGCCCTGAAAGTCACAACGAAATACCCGCTCCTGTCGCATTGAAGGAATTTAGTCCAGCTTTATTTTCACTTTTAATGGGTGTTGCGCTAGCATTAATCGTTATGTCGATCGAGATTTATGTTGAACGTCGTAAATGCCGACGTCGGACGCCGACGTTGTCGGTAACGTCGGGATTATCCTCTTCAAATTGTTGGCTCTCAGATCTCGAGCAATTTGATTCTCGTAAGATCGAGACAAACGATTAGTATAGAATTAATTATTCATCATATTTCTTGCGAATAGTAACACGTTATAATAGTGTAATAGTGACATTGTATATCGTAGAATACATATTTACATAAATACATGCATATATATATACATATATATATATATATATATATATATATATATATATATATATACACAAGTATAATAATATACGTAATCGAAGCTAATTTACAAGAAAATACTTATTTATAAAGAAGAAAAAGAGAAGAAAGAAAAAAACTGGAAGTCTGGAACTCTCGGCTTTGTTTTTTCTTTTTTCTTTTTCTTTTGAGATCTATATCATTGACGTAATTTCTTTTCCATTGTGACGATTCTCTTCGCAAAATCATATACATTCGTTTTATCCCCTCTACGAGCATTTTTATGCGTTTTAAACGGGACGGTCGATCAACCTGCCCACATTTCAACATTAAAATATTATTAAATAAAATATTAATAAATAAATTTATATTTATATTTATAAATAATTAATAATTGAAATATTAATAAATAAATGGCACCTTTGAAGACAATCGTTCAATTCTTGCGCTTGAAATCTCATATGTAAAAATATTTTTACATTTGACGAAGGTTGATTGTTAAGTTTCGCATGAAATCGGTTCGATGATTTTTCGCATACTGTTAATCCGTTAATTAATAATTAATGTTTAATCAATTGGACGAAATTCTGAATAAGATTAAGCGATCAGGCTGATACTCGGATGCAACAGTCCCAGGTGATGGTACAGATATCGCGCGAAAAAATGTTATTCTCATCATATCGACCAATTCGTTTCAATCACATTTAACAAATAGTATTGCGTAGAAGCGAACGCGTAAATTTAGAAAATGTCAGGACATTCAAATGCGCGGAACTTTAAGAAAAGGGAAACGAAAAGTTTTATTTCTATCAAAACTTACGACGACGTTATTCCGCGAACGAAAGGTCGAAGATAAACGGAATGGTTGATCCTCGATATGTGAAACTTTTTGTAAAGGTGTCGGTAAAAGAAAAAAATTAATTTGAATTATTTACGTGAAAGATATTTTGTTAACTCACGTGGCCAGTTTGAATTAACGGCTAACATCTAAATTGAATATCTTCAAACAAGAGCGTAGCGGGGAAGGACGTAGGTAAGAATATTTGTAATGGTATATCCTCGCATACTCATCGAGTTGATTTCGATTTCAACGTTTGCATTGCCAAACTGTGCAAATAATTTTGATAAAACGATGAGATATTCCATAAGATCGAACATTATGGATTTGCTAAACTTTGTTTTGCAAAGTTTTTTCCCTTTTCTTTTTTTTTCTTCTTCTTCTTCTTTTTTAAAAAGGTCTGCTATCTCTGTTCACGATTATTACAACTTTTATTTATTATCTTTGCCTTAATTATTCAACACAATTAACATCTGGTTTATTTACATATATATATGTGTGTGTGTGTGTGTATAAAGAAAAAAAAAAATCCCCACATTGTCATTCATCAATCCTTCCTGTATTATAAATTAATGCAAAAAGATGAATTTACATGCATCTGAGCGAAAACAGATCTTCGAGATAATTTCGCGATAATATTCGTTCAAGTTAACAAAGTCTTGTGCGTATCCTTCTCGTATCAAACTTGAAAAATTGAAGAATAGACGACCTATTTTTTTGGAAGGGGGAGGGGAAATGGATCGCGTAAGACTATTAGATGATTCTTGAGAACGCAAAGCGTGATATTGTCGTGACGATATCGACAGATTTTTACGACATAAAAGATCGTGGATGCTATCTATATTATTATAAGAAACGAATCGGTACAACTCTCTTTCTACATATTTGAAACGAATCTATTTACAGATTTGAGATTTACGGAAATACGTTCTTATCTTACGAATACCCAAGTCACTCTCGTCATATATGGATATCTCATCGATATCGTACGGGGTCGTACGTATTACACAATTTCATTTTTTTTCGGATTGTATTATCTCACGTACGATATAAAACGTGACCTTAAAATATTGCCGACTCACGATGTGTATATATATATATATGTATATATATATGTATGTATGTATATATATTTACGATGGAATTAAAATAAGCAATTATACGGATAAGACAAAGATAAATAATATGTTGTTGAAGATTATCTGCTTTATTACTTCTTTTTTGTCTTTTTTTGTTCTTCTATCATTATTCTTCCATCCGATGAGACGTTTATTGAATAAATGGATATTTTGAGCTGGCGGATAATAAAGAAATAAAAAAGAAAAAAGAAAATAAGAAAAAAGAAAATATCATTCCTCGTAATTATATGTGAATAGTTTTTTTATATCATTAACATAAAACATTATGTCACATCGATATACCATCGTCGATAGCAACGATTATATCCTTCGTTGTACGTCCTGGTTTTCTCTCTCTTTTTTTGTTTTGGTTTTTGTTTGCGTTGAAAATCTTATTTCCATGCGATCTACGATATTTTATCTATTGAAAAATATAAAATGCCTGGGGATCCACTTCGCGAAATTTTGAGAAAAAGAAACAACAAAAATTGTGTTCGATAAGTTTTACATAACTGAAGGTATTGAATTTTGATTAATTCCATCATACTTCGTTTTTACACGTTCATAGCAAATGATATGCCTATTTTTATACATTTTTTTTCTTTTTTCTTTTTTCTTTAACAACATTCGACAAGGTTACCCATAATATCATTTCTGATCATGATTCATGACTGATCATTATTGTCGGATGATATATAGAAGCGATCGATATTTATTATAAGCGTTGTTTTTTTAATCCGTTAATCGGAAATGACGAATTGACTTTCGATCAGTGGACAATGTTTCTTGGATGGCATTGAGTGAGCTTATTAATTTCGAAAAAATTCAAATATTCATTGGCGATCGACGTGGATCCATATCATACCTATTTAAATGTATCAGTTAGTTAACTGTAAAACTTTGTGTGGATTTATGAGAGAACGGTACAAGGTGGTGCTTTTTTTTTTGTATTACAACGAAAGTATTATTGATAATATATATATGTTTTATATGAAAATATAATTTGCAGCTTAAAAATACGATTGAAATTTAGAAACGTACGTGCAGATAAAAATTAAAAATATTTGTGCCCATTATTGGCAGATAATTTATAATATACAGGTTCAATTTCGGAAAACGATTTATAAAAGTCATCGAAAATAATTGTACGGGTCGATGTAATTTCGATATAACCTCAATCGAAACGACGACGAGAATACATTCGTAGCTGCGGAGAACAAATTTTTTTTTCGATTATTTCAAATCGACGCAATGGATTATCATAATCGATATCGTACGTAATAAATATTTTATTCTTAAGCGTGTAGAATAATTTACAACTAATGTATATATTACTTTTTTTTTGCCGTGTATTTTTATCATTTACAAGCTAAATCTATATATATATATATATAAAAATATATTTATTATATATCTATAAATTTAGTTGATAAATGATAAAAGTACACGACCAAAAATGAAATGAACTTTACGATGTATTTTATGTTATTTAACGGCAATTTTACTGATCCTTAAATATATATCTTCTTTTGGTTGTAACAAGAAATCCGACGAACCGATCGTATATGGAATTTTTGTTTCTTTACAGACGTCGACTTTATGGTTACGTAATATTGTTGCCAATCCAATTATCACTTGACACTCCGCAAATTTTTCTCCTACGCAACGGTAAAGATTGTATTACTCGCGTTAAGCGAATTTTTTTTTTTATCCATATATAAGACAACTTTAATTCTCTTACCGATACAGTTACGAGGTCCTCTACCAAATGGTAGATACGATCCATCGTTGTACGAATTGTTTTCTGTGGTAAATCGTGTAGGATCAAAAACATTTGGATTAGGATAAATGTTTGGATCCTTGTGTAATGCTATTACCGGTATGTAAATGCTTTGATGCTTGTATATAGTTAATTTACTTCCTTCGAATGTGTAAGATGGTATCATACATTCTCTGGATAAAGAAATAACCGGCGGATGTTTCCTTAGGGTTTCTAAAATTGCAAAATGATACCGAAATGTATGCGTTCGTTAAAGATAATTATTATCTTCTTATTCGGATTTACTTCATTACCGATACCGTTAAAAAGAAAAATAACTCGACTATTTTTGCATGAATACACATATATAACCAGACGCACAATAAATCGTTAATTTAATGAATAATGATAATTTATAATTCAATTATTCTTTATAATAAATGGATACGTACCTTTGAACACCGCCTGTAAATATTTCATCGCTTTCATGGATTCGAAATTAAAGGTACCGTTATTTCTTTCATATTCCTCAATGATCTCCTCGCGAACTTTGTCCTGTATGTCCTGATTTTGAGCTAATTCGTAAAACGTAAAGGTCATAGTTAGGGAGGATGTTTCTGAACCAGCCGCAAAAAACACGTATGCTTGAGCGGCATAAAATGTATCCGTTAGTTCTGAAATATATAAGCGCGTGTATGAACAAAAATATAAAATTAAATAACATATCCTAACGTTCCCGATGCTTTCGATAGCATTGGATAGATTTAAAAATATTTCTAAATCATACCGAAATCATTGCCGAGCTTTTCCGGATTTTTCTTCAATTCCATCAGGGCGTTTATAAAGTCCTGCCTAACGATGTTATTTTCCATTCTGTATTTCATCGTTTTCTTGACGATATTTAAAAAGAAAGAAATTTGACGAGAATTTCGGAATATAAAGCCGAGTTCATTGTACAATTTCGGAAAATTCATTTGTATACGATATCTCAGGAGCATTAATAAATCACACTTGAATATTTCTTTAATCATTTTACAAAAATCATTGTCAATATCGGTGATCGAGTTTATTTCGATTCCGAACACGCAATTACCTATTACGTCGGTAGTGAATTTAATTAACAATTTATGAATATCGAGGATATCGTTATCGGGGATCTTATTCATATATTTCTCCAAATGGACCGAACAGGTCATTATCAATGGGAACATTTCTTTCATTTTACCGACAGAAAAGGCTGGCGTTAATTTATTCCTTAACGGTCTCCATCTCAATGCTTCGAGATAGATGAGATTTTGCGACAGTGGCTCTACCTGTAATAATAAATTAAAACGTAACGATCGATGACGAATACTGTGTTAGTTTTTTCTCTTTGAATTAAACGACCTAATCTATTCGTCCGAATTATTTTGCACGATTGTAAGGCATAATTGAAAAAATTCTTTTTTGTTTTTTTTTTTTACCTTTTCGGTCACGTTCACGTCTCGTTGAGGGAAATCGGAAAAGTCTTTCATTAAGATGTTCTTTATCAATTGAGGATCCCTCAAGAGTAGTATGGGTCTGCTTCTAAAGAAGAGACCGACGTAACGTTCGTCCTTGTAGGAATTATAAATATTTATAAAATATTCCGTCATATTTGTTTTATGAAATAACACATCCTTCATATTGCCGAATAAAGGTACAGGTCTAGGTCCTTTTACACCTCGAACCTTCCAATAATCGAACGTCAAGGTCAGATAATAATAGAGAAGAATAGTGATCACGGTTAGACCGCAGATCGTTTCGAATATTCCCATCATATTGCTATCGTCGATGGGCGACAATTACTACGGCGTTATCGCTTGATATCTTGATAACTGAAAAAAAAAATATATATATATATATATCAAAAGAATTTTATTTAAAGTACGATATTGTTGTACATTAATGGAGGATAATACTCGTTTATCGATGTATTATAAATAACATGAGACGAAAATATGTATCCCGATAATCGAGTTTCAATTCTTCTTACTCGTATAAACGTGCATTCCGAACGCGATACTCGCGTTGTATAAAAATTGATATGTGTAACGTATCGTAACTGTGTAATAAATTTACCCTTATCGTTTCATTTGTTTCACACACAATCAGGATTAATATTTTATTTTTCATTGTTAATATCATGTTGGTCGAATAACGTTCAAATATCATATCCATGAAACGAGCGAACTGACTTTTTAATAATAATATCGAATCACGAAATAACGATGAATGTGAAACTGGGTTACCTTGTTATTTCGAATATTATTCACCACAGTTCACACTGCTATCTGCTGCAAGCGGGATGTATTTTAATTACGTTAGTTCCCTTCTCCGTTTGAATTCCGTTGGATCACTGAGTTCCGAATTGTCCTACATTTGTTTGTATTCTGTTGTTAAATAGACCGAGAGAGAGAGAGAGAGAGAGAGAGAGAGAGAGAGCGAAAATGAAAGGAACTGTGTTTTTTATTTTGTATCTTTAAGCGTTAAGATATAAACTCTATTAAATATGTAAAAACGCATATCGACTTTATCACATATGTTTACTTCTTATTTATCATTAAAGGCATCTTTTCCGGTTGAACGGTAAAAAACGTTAAAATAGACAATTGACAAATATTAGACATTAAAAATTATTATTTTTTTTCTTTTTTTATTGTCCTTCAAGTATAACTTTTTTGAAGCAATCAAAAATCGAAGGATCGGAATAAATGATCGAAGTATGAATAAGCATTGCAAAAGTATGTCATTTTGTTTTATTTATTCGTTATTTTTATTCGTACTAAAAAAAAAAAAAGAATAGTAAGTTGGATCTACATGCATCACATTACAATTTCGCTATTGCTATTATTAAATTTTCGAGATATTTACGTGAAAAAAAATTATCATATAATGCGAAACGATAATAATTACATAGACTGACTATTATTTAGTAAATTGAAAAAGAAAGAACTTGAAAAATAATTTCTGGTCTTTCGTGTTTGTTTATTATACCAATTGAGCCATTGTCGAGAGTCATAGATAACGGACTAAACGAAACTGATTACAAGAAACCTACAAAAAAATATTAACGCCATTGTCGGTGTCAAAAGAAATAAGGAAAAATATCCCGATGGTAATTATAATAACGGCGGTAAGTAATAACTATTTTTAAGTATAGATTAGATCGGTTTTACGCAGCGACGACCTATTGTGAGGCATAAATAATCATATCACGTTATCCAAGAATAGTCACGAATATTGTTTTCCATTTTTTCTTATCATAATCCATCGACATGCATTAACTTGTTCGGGGATTCTCGTTACGTGAACGAAGAGATAGCTAGTTGATCGGCTTTGCAATGATCAACCAGTCGATGACGCTCGAATGTTAGAAATTTTAGAAAGAAATCCAGGCGTTACAACGAATTCGTAATTATTTATAACAAAATTGATTACCATCGTACCGACGTATCTCCCAATTTAATGATATTTATAATCTATACCTGAGATATTTCTTATAATATAATATCTAGTAACTTTGCGGGGAGAGGGAGCAACGACCTAGCGTATCTACATGCGTATAAGTCGATCGATTATATCATCTAATATTCGTAGTGAATAATACGGAAATGTGAATAACCGTATACCTTACTGTAAAAGACAAAGATATCGATTCCTAACTTTAGCGGATATATAGTACTTAAGTAAGGAAAATTATTACTCATCCTTGGAAATCGAATTAGCATCGATGATTACTCGATGATACCGAGATTACGATAAGATAATATTTCCTTTCGTCTAAAGCAAGGCACGCGTTTACAGTGAATAACGTGATGAATTGGTTCGAAGAAGTCAAGTGTTGGCGCTCGTGTCATTCCTTTAACATCTTTTTCGAAAAGAAAAAAAAGCAAACGAACTGGATTTATAGAATTATCTTTTTTTCTTTTTTTTTTTTTAAGAATAAGGACTTACTGATATTACATTGATAGTTAAATCAATAAACAAGTTTTGCTGTGAAGTCTTCTCGAATATTTTCATCGTTCTTTTTATTATTAAAAACAGAGAAGGTGTGTTACGTGTGTTTACAATTTGGTATCGTGTTAATTGAATAAGATCTTTTTTAATGTAAGAACAACAATTGTACAAGTAAACGCTGCTGCTTGTTTTAATTATTTTTATATATTTCATGATTTTTATCGCAATGCGATCTTGGTGTAATCGGTGTTTATGGGGAAATGGTTCGATTGTTTTGCAACCAAATAGATTGCTTTAAAAATAAAATAAAATAAAATAAAATAAAATCGGGAATTAGTGTTGCTCGTCTATTAGAATTTCCTTTTATTTGATTTAATCTTACAGATTATATATATATAAAATACATAAACTAATGAACGATACAACTTTTCAATAAATTTTATAACGAGTAAATTAAATTAATTTTTCATTTAATTCTACTGACTCTTAAATATATACCCTTTGTCGGATGTAACAAAAATGATGACTGTCTTACCCCATATGGAATTTCTGTTTTCTCGGACACGTCGACCTTATAATTCCGTAAAAATGATGCCAGTCCGACTTTCGATTGATAATCGGCAAATCTTTCGCCTAAGAAATTACGATAAGATTGTATTGTCATTCATGTTATTAGACCGATTGAATTTTTTGATAATAATTGAACTTTTCTTACCCATACAGCTACGAGGACCTCTACCGAAAGGTATATACGTTGTATTGTTAATTGTATTGTCTTCACCAATGAATCGTTTCGGATCAAAAACTTCTGGATTCGGATAAATGTTTGGATCGTGATGGATTCCCAATATTGGTATGAAAACTGTTTGATTCTTAGGTATAGTGAGTTCAGTTCCTTGAAACGTGTAAGAGGATGCCGTACATTTTCTGAACAGGTTCCATACCGGTGGGTGTTTCCTTAATGTTTCTGAAAGAAATAAAAAAAATAAAAAAATAAATAACATACGTAAACGAAGGTGTTCGTCAAAAATTTTATGACAAAAAAAAAAATTATACGAAGAGATAAATACAATCAAACGGGTATTTTCTCAATGGAAAAAAAAAAAAAAGGAAAAAACTTTTTTAACGCGCACGAATGATGTTTGTTAACGATAAAAGTTCATTTCATTTGAGGATTCGCATAAAATCGATACGATATTGAATCGTGCATCAAATATAAGTAAATAATAATCGTATACACATGCAGTTCGTTGTTAAATTTACTCGAATTTTTTCTTTCTTCTTTTTCTTTTTTTCTTTCCTTTAAATTTCCAAAACTCTTTTCTCTCCTTACGTCGTTAGAGGCATCAATTTAATTGTCATCGATCGTTCTTTAAACGCTTTTCTACATCGGCCAATGAATGAAATTGTCCATACGCACCTTGGAACACAGCATGTAGATATTTCATCCTCTTTATCGATTCGAACATCAATGTACCGTTATTTCTCTGATATTCTTCTTCGATCTCTTTACGTACTTCGTCTTGTATATCATGGTGTTGAGCAAGCTCGTAAAGGATATTACTCATGGTCCAAGAAGACGATTCGAAACCAGCACCGAAAAATAAATATGCTTGAGCGGCACAGAGCGAGTCCGTTAGTTCTGAAATATTTACATATATATAGATCGTACAGTTATACAAAATACCCTAAAATATTTTCGAAGTTTTGAAATGAAATAAAACGTAATTTCGGGTAGATTAAAAAACAAAAAATTAAATAAATAGATAAATAAAAAAAATATATATGTATATTTTTTTTTTTTTACATCTTACCAATTTCCTCGCCAAGCTTGCTCGGTTGTTCCTTAAGTTCCATCAGTATATTTATGAAATCGTGCCTAATAAATTTATTCTTCTTCCTATAATCCATCGTTTCCTTAACGACATTCAGAAAGAAGTTGGTAAGTCTCGAATAATCGAATAGGAAGCTTAGATGATTGTACAACTTTGGAAAACTCGTTCGCAAGGCCTCCCTTATTTCCCTCTTCAGACTGGATTGAAATATTTCTTTACCCATTCTACGAAATTCGCTCTTGTCGTCGGCTATCGCGTTCATTTCTATGCCAAACGCACAATTACCTATCACGTCGGTATTGAATTTACCCATTAACTCATACATCTCGACGACACTGTCGTTGGGCATCTTGTTAATATATTTTTCCAAATGGTGGGAACATTCAACTATCAACGGGAACATTTCCTTCAACTTGCCGGACGTAAACGCGGGCGAGAGTTTGTTCCTTAACGGTCTCCATTTTGCTACCTCGAGATGGAAGAGATGTTGCGACAATGGTTCTACCTGTGTAGGAGCGAAGAACCAAAAAAAAAAAAAAAAAGAAAAAAAATTGTTAATGACGGATAATAAAAATTAAAAAAAAAAAAAAAAAAGAATTACCGAACCTACGGCGGTGGTACGTCGTTCGCGTTGATTACGTCGATTAATTATTACGAAGTTAAGAAAATTATTTACCTTTTTGGTTACGGTCGTGTGTCGTTCGGAGAAACTGGTAAAATCCTTGATCAAGACGTCCTTTATCAATGTTGGTTCCTTCAAAATAAGTATCGGTGTATTTCTAACGAATATACCGATGTAAGGTTCATCCTTGTACGTTTGACACAATTCCTCCAAATATTTGGCCAAAATTTTCTTTTGAAACATAACGTCCATGACGTTGCCGAAAAAGGGAATAGGTCGAGGGCCCTTTACGCCACGAACCTCCCAATAGTCGAAAGTCCTGGTCAGGTAGTAATAGAGAAGAAGAATAATCGTGGCGAGACCGGTTAATATTTCGAATATTCCCGCCATGTTGCGATAATCGATGTGCGACGAATAGGGCTTCGATATTGTTGTACGATATACTTTTATCTCTGGAAAGGGTAACGTCGAAAGGATTTATCGTTGTTTAAAGTTGAGAACTTCAATTTTTTTTTCTTCTTTTTTTTTTTTTTTTTTTTTTTTTTAGCAGAATATGATATTTGCCTTCAGATGTATTGCCATAGGTAACGAGAATGGGAATATATCGTGATAATTACTTTAAACAAATAATCCAAATATTTCAAAAATAAATCAAGTAATCGAGTGTATTTAAAGAAATTTGTATATTACCGTTAGTTTGCGGTACACTCGATCGAACGACCGTTATTCTATTAGTTTCGTTATTATCGAACTATTAAATTTATCGTCGGTTCCTCGACGTAAAATACTTCAACGCGAGAACTCGAATCGTTTGAGCATCGGTCTGTCGAGTTTAAGCTACGAACTTCCCGATTTACGAAACGAGTCTGAAGTCGAAGATATCTTTTTTTTCGGTTAGTTTCTTTATAACATCTGCGCGTAGCCGTTGCGATTTATATTACTATAACATATTTATCTCGTTTGTACATGTGTGTGCGCGCGCTTAACACATTGCGCGCCGGTGGCATATGAACATTTGAAGCCTTTGCGCCGACTTTATTCGTGTGTTTCTGTACAATGAGTAGCTAAAGAAAATATTTAAAAGTTTATACATGTAAATATTTTAAAAGTAAATGAAAATCGATATGTAAGACATCCATACAAGCAAAAGAATTCCGCAACATCGGGGGATCGACGATTATAGGTTCAGTGATAGGTTCAGAATCCCCCATTATCGCGGGGCTGGCACTCAATGTCAACATACGTCCGGACTTTTCTTGTGTTAATATTAAAAATACTTTGTTTGCTCACTTGGTGTGATGAACGTAATCAAAGAACGTGTGTGTTCTTTTTTATCTGTCCATAAAATTTTAATTTATACGTGACAATTAGTGTATAACATACGTATTACCAATTCTAGTTACGTGCAAAACTTTTCATTATTATTAATTTTACGTCGTATTCATTTTATACATTATAAAATAATGCATCAAAGCGAAGAAAAGATTATGGCCGCGCGAATGATTTCAATATTTTCGACCGAGTTCCAAGATTATTTGGTCGGCCTGTTTTAACAATAAATTTTACACAGTCCGTTCAATTTGTTAGAAAATCAGGTCCCTTTAATGTTTAATCCGTTGTTTAATTTTTTTTTCCTTCGAGGCGACACCTTTCATGCATTTAGATTTCGTTACGTAGTACATTAGTAATTTTAGAATTTTCGAGTAAAACTTCGAACGAACTTTATGAGCTTTATGAACCCGTTTAAGTTAGAAATTTATTTAATCGAATTGAAGCTTTATTAGAGACGATACATTTTCGTCGACGTGATTAAAATTTCATTTATGCCATTTTCATAGATATCCAACTTCCTGGTATTGATAAATTCATCGAGTATGTCGGATGTTATTTCCTTGATTCTTTCTTTCTTTTTTTTTTCTTTTCTTCTTTTCTCTTTTTAATTTTATGATCGCTAAAATGTGATTAATATGTTTAAACAAGTGTTTTTAATCCGTAGGTTCGAGGTCTTATGAATATTGAAGTATCTTAAAATATTGAATTCGGGTAATTTTTGGATTATTTGTGAGACGTACAATTGAGCGTTAAAAAAAAAGGATGACGCGTCTTGATAACGACAAACTCGAGAAAGATGTACGGTATTTTCGTATCAACGATTTCCCGGATATCCAAAAATTTCTAATGGCACGAATGATCCATGGCTAATTATTATCTCGTAATAATTTAGTTTTTAAATTAGAACGATTTTATTTTACGTGCGAAAGGATGAAAATTGGTCCTTGAAAATTCGATCTTCTCTTGTTTGAGATCATCAGGACAAATTTTATTAAGAGATGTGTCCTTAATTCGCTCTACCGCGAAAAAGAAAAGGAATAGAAAGAAAATAAAATAAAAGGAACATGAAAAGTATAACATAAAATACACATATATTGTTATTTCTCTTTTTCCGCATATCCGCGAAGTTTTACGATTTTTTTTTTGAATCGATCGAAATTATTTTATGATTTATAACCCGAAATCTTCTTTTGTTAATATATATTCACGTCATATTGTTGATCACACGTCTTTTTTTTTGTATGATTCGGCAATAATATAATTCGATTCAGTATTCTAGTATTTCATTGTCATTATAATACACGATCAAATCGGGGTAGGAGGAGAATTTATTATTTTTTTTTTTTTTCTAAAATACGCTCGACGATGAATATTAAATATGTACAGTGATAATTTGTATGAATGATCGTATTTTGACTGGCGATAAAAGCATTCTCTTGTGACCTTTCAGAAAAGTCGGCACGTGTCTTAAGTATGCAAATCTTTTTTTTTTTTATTTTAAATTGCACGTGCATTATAATAAATTATGTTTACAATTCTAGTAAAATAACGGTAGAAAAAAATGTCATTCTCTGACAGATTAAGGAAACTAGATTTTTTTTATTTTTTTGGCACTAACGACCAGATTAAAGAAGTATGAGAATATCTTTGACATTAAAAAAAGAAAACAAATGAATCGTTGCAGCCGCAAATTTTTATTTGAGAAAGCGAAAAGTTAATTTATTACAATCAAAATATATTTTAGAATTGTCATAATCTCCCTTGTTCGGTATCATTGATCGGATATCCTTGTGTACGTACATACATACGTTGCCTCGTCGATTTGTTTCTTTTCTTCTTCTTCTTCTTCTTCAGGATTTACTGTCCTCTTTATAAGATTAGAAACTTTGTCAAAAAAAAATAAATCATTTAATTATCTGCTTTGCTTTTGGGTTCGAACGAACGGAACGACATTCCTGTTATCTTGAAAAGAAAAATATCTAGCGTGTTACTTACGAAAATCAATGTTATCTTGCAAGCGTAACATTGTGCAATCATAACGTAATATTTTATCTACGTACATGTTATGCTATTTGTCATTCGACGAGCATAAAAGATCGTGGATCACTAGTGGCATCGAAAATTTATTTTATAATATAAAAGATTAAACGTCGATCGAGTTCTTTGGTCTTAAGCTTCAAAGAGAGAAAAGAAAAGAAAGATAAAAAATTCTAGAAATCTTGTATCGTATTATTCCTAACTATATAACGTGTGTCGTAAGTATGGAAGATATTTTCAATTAAAAAAAAAAAAGAACCGACACTCGACACTCGCAAATCTCGCAGATGTATAATATAATCGATATGGGATCGTGACATGAAAGTTTCTAAATTTTCTGGTAACGCTCGACGTATCGGCTAACCTAATTATTTTCATTTGAGTAGTGTAATTTTTTGGTCCGTCAATGTAATTATCGCTCTGTCGGTAAATAAAGAGTCGAATGAAGTGAAATGACGATATTATGGTACAAATAAACGATATGGACGACTTGAGTCGTCTTGCTTGCATCATGAAAAAGGTCGTTAACGTTAAACGTAATTGTGATTGCTGTGGTCGCGTAGTTTGTAATGGGTGCGATGCGGCGACCAATGATGATGGAACGAAGAAAAATCATGCGAAATGTCGGAAAGAAAAATATTCCGAAGAATCGATCTGTCGATCGTCTTCGACGTTCTACGACCGTCCAACGGAGAAACAGTGCGTTCGGTCGATCGCAAAGAATTGTAAAAAATCTACGATCGAGTGCACGAGAACAAAGAGATGTACGAGAGATCGTCGCGTGGCCGGGACCGACCGTACGAGGGAGAAACGATGCGTTCGATCGATCGCAAAGAGTTGTAAAAAATCTACGATCGAACGCGGACGAATCAAAAATTGTGTAAACGATCGCGTGTCTGAAGAAGTTGCCGGTGACGTTTGTCGAAACGACGAGGTTATCGAAGGGTGCAAAGATGTTCGACGTATTAAGTGTAACGTCTCTTCTCTCTCATCGTCGAGATCAACGAATGTTAACGACAACGACGTCTGTAAGGATCTTCCTTCGAAGGAAACGATAATTGATTGCAAAGACACTTGTCCGTTCAATAATTCACACGTTAAGTTCGATTACTTGGAATTGGAAGATCCTGACGTTTGCCTACGCATACCGTCTATAATAAAACACATCGAGCAATGTAAGGAGAATTTTTTGGAAATAATCAAAGCGTCACTGATCGATATCGGGAAAAGCAACGAACCAGAGAAAATAATATCATCGACGTTGCGCTCTGCCCGTGCCAAAGAACTCGAATGTTTGTTGAGGGAAAAGAAATTGAGGAATTCGAATGTATGCGAGGATTCTTCGTCGAGTCGTAATGAATTTAAATTCGTTAAGAATTTTTGTAGAAACGATTTGCTCACTGCGGCTTGGAAAGGGTTCGAGAAATGTCACGGATCGTTCGAGCCGGAAATTTGTGGGCCGTGTGGCGTCGAGAACGCCGTACCATGCGTAGAAATGAACGGCACGTCGAAATCGGAAGTTTGTGGGCCGTGTGGAGTCGAGAACGCCGTACCATGCGTAGAAATGAACGGCACGTCGAAATCGGAAGTTTGTGGGACGTGTGGCGTCGAGAACGCCGTACCATGCGTAGAAATGAACGGAGCGTCGAAATCGAAAGTTTGTGGACCGTGTGGCGTCGAGAACGTCGTACCATGCGTAGAAGAGAACGATACGTTCAACGAACTAAAGGTAAACTTCAAATCGATGATCTCTAACGGTTAATCTTTTATCTTTATGTCGTTCATCTCGCGCATTACTATTATTAATTAAAAAATTACGACGAACGAACTGTTTTCTCTCCGTTTAAGCATCCGTCGTATTAACGTATTCGTAAGCGAAGGTCGATAGATATACCATTCATCGAGGTATAATAACGACGTAACGATTTCAAAGCGTTGTATCATTAATAAGAATTGAATTCATTTGAGTATGATCTTTCGATCAGACGGGAAGAGTTTACAAGGACGAGGAGATCGGAGATTTCGTGAAGCTGATAGATCTGAAATTGAGGGAAGAACTTACGAGGAATCTACGTAAAAACCTGTGCTGCGACGATTCAGTCGAACTGAAGAATTCCTATTATTGCGTGGCGACGCTTTGTCCTTGCATGACTAAGAATTACAGTTTGAAGGGACCCCTCATCCTAGGACCGTTTAATTTTGGTCCGCGCGACGAACGGATAGATGCGTGCCGAAAAGAGTCAGAAGATAAATCGGAAAGTATTTGCGGTTCTTTGGATACACTGGAATCTTTTCATTATTCTCATTGCATACTCGACGGCGATTGCGACGATTCTATTAATTCCTCTGACGTGTCTACCAGGAGCTCGATTTGTCCGGCATTGGACGAAGTGAGTTTTTCTTTTTTCCTTTCTTTTTTTTTTTTTGCGATCGAAACCTTAACTTCAAGCATTTTACGAAGGATCGGTATCGATTTAAGTGCAACAGAGGAGAGCCTACGACGACGTGCTGCAACGTTAGCTCGCCGAGGTGTAGACGTCGAGAGCCAATCGTACTCGATCATAGTTGCAGTTATGTCTCCTGTCCGGACAAAAGAGCGAGAGAACATTTGGAAAAATCCTATACGAAGAAATCGGAGGTTGTCGCGAAGTGGGGCAAGTGTCACGGCGTTTTAAATTCTAAGTCGTTCAAGGGTGAGGAAGGAACGAGGATATGCGAGGAGATTGGTCTTGAGAAGGAGAAAGAGCTCGAAAGAAAAGAGTCGTCGGAAGTTGTTTGCAGGCGGGAGGAGTACGGCGACTATGGGGATTATTTGTTTACACGCGTGTGCGGTTTCGACGAAACGTGTGCGTCTAAATCGCACGTCTGCAAACGAGAAGGGGACGACGTATGCGATAACATTTGCAGCAGACCCTCGCACATTTGTCGAGCTGGTTCCGACGGCGTATGCATAACCGGCGATGATTTTGACAATTTGGAGAGATTCGAAAACATCGGACGTTGCGGATTTGCCAAACTCTGTCGAAAGCTTTTCAAATGGTCCGTTCTAACGATTTATCATCGATCATTCATCGCCAACCATCGTTTCCCAATTACCTCGCAATCGCTTTCAACTTTATACCTTCGAATTATATTCCTTTAGGGTCCATTGCGTGTCGAAAAATTGGAATGAGATAAGGAGTCATCCCTACGTCGTCGTCCATTTGCCCTCGTTGAGTTTCACCGACGAATTTAGGCGTAGAGCGAGAAAGACCTTCGATTATTTGCAAAACATTCAAGTTACCAACCAACCTCTTGCGCATCAAATCATATCGCACATACTTACATACATCGAACTACAAAATGAAGAACGCGCGTTTATCTTCAGGTTGGTCGCATAGGATGGTTGGACGATTCAAACGTTCAGGTAATTTACGTATTCCCGACGCCGCAAAGCGAGGAACTGTTGACGATCTTGAAAGATTTAATAACCAGTGTACGCCCGGATATCGATATATCGAAGAGATTGTGGATGTTACGACCCGAACCAAAATGGTATATTTCGTTTTGTTTTTCTCTGTTTATAATACGCGAGATAAACCAAACGACAAAATGTGAAAATATCGATCGAGATTGATTATCATCATTCGTTTCCAGTATTTTGAAGGATTGCGTTAGCGGTAGCGTAAATTTATTCTTTTCGTCGGAGGTCTATCGAAGAGTCAGACACTTGACAGCCGGCAGACACGCCTTCATTTTGCCCGGTGTGATAGATCAAAAAAATATCTTCATTGCTTGCGAATTACAGATACCGATGATGGGTGAGCGATTGTTTGTTTGTTTCTTTTTTATTTTTCGATTGCAAAACGTACGATCATAACCGGCGATGATATTGATAATTTGGAGAGATTTGAAAACGTCCGCGAAATGATTCGAGTCGTAGCTTAAACGGGATGTAAGAAGGGGGTAGAAAGGGGGGGGGCAGAGAAACGGGAGATCATATAAATCGATTTTTAGCGGGCGTGGAATAATCTCGGCCAGATGTAATAATTAATTTATATATATATAAATATATATATATATATATATATATATATATATGTACTTAAAATAATGACGATCGAACGAAACGATTTGTTTTCTTTTTTCATACATTAAGAACGAAATATATTTATAATTTCTCGAAATAAATGCGTTACTCGTTTCTCCGGCCGTATTATGAAAAAGCTTGACAATCGAGAATACTTCCATTCATTCGCTTCATATGGATTTACGTCTAATCTCCAATCGTTTATACGTTGACAAATAATTCCCAAACAGGTCTGCCATTGCAGTTTCAAAAACGTTTATTGAAAAAGTCCTACGTAATGCAACTATTGGATATTAACAAAGTTCAGCATCCTCCGTTCCTGCACATTCATAGCTTCGGTCAGGTGATCAAACGATATATACATAACCCATCGTAATCTCTTTTAATGAGCACTTAACAAGATTTACTCGTAATTTTATCTCTCAATCACGTTATACGTAATATTAGTTCGGTAATGATGAAAGCGGCCAATAATGTAGAATCAATTTATTACTTAACTTCGTGTCATATCGATCATCATTACGATGATATGGATCTATTTAAATAAAAAAAAATATATATATTAAAATATGTATACATAGGGTGGTACAACCGGAGAGGTGATAAAACTGAATATAAAAGAAAAGAAAAATTAATCGAAAATGTGTAATTACGTGGCTTCATAGAAAGTCTCATTTCCAAATAAATCGCAACGCGAATGCATTTCATTGATACGGGTGTTGTTTTATATTATGTCTGATAATAAAGGGATGAACAATGAAATAATAATATTTAATAATTGTTCTTCGATGTATAATTTTTTTTTTTCTAATCAACGTAAAATTCGATATGAAATGACAACGATTTGTTGTTATTGACTCGTCCATAGGATATTAATGAATTTTTAATGTCGGTTTGTTCGGTTTATTCATAAAAAAAAAAAAAAATAAAAAAAAACTAGTCAGTCAACACTTTTGACTTATTTATTGCACGTTGATTCATCATTATTCCGGTTATATCATCAGACAAAAAAAAAATTCAACGTCGCTTTCATAATCGCCGATTATGTTTGGTCGTATATAATAAATAATATATCGTATAGTTGTGCAGAGGTATGGCTGTAATGGTCATCGAGTATCCAATGTACAAGACGTGGTTCGTAAAAATAGACAATGGTTTTAATGGGCATCAAACGGCTATCATTCGTTTCAAAAAAGGTATACTTGGAAGCGCTATCAGGAACATAGTAAGGCTTTTATTATTTTTCATATTAAAATATCTATTCGAAAGGATTGTTGTCTTTGAGAACATTATTATCGATATGTCTTCCATTTTAATCGTATAAAGATATGTTATCCGTTGAAATTAAGGAACGAACGTGCACCATAAACGAGGATTATTTGTGCAAATTGTTAGCCGAAACGTTGCCGATGGAAATGCAAGTTCAAAAGTCGATATACAAAAGTGAAAAAGAATTTTTTCATGATTTGGAGCTGTACGGTAAATTTTTATCGCGCTAACGTAAAACCTCGCTAATGTGATATTTAAATTTACCTTTCATTGAATTTGATCAGGTGGTATAATACAGGCTTGTCCAAACAATTATTACGATGTTTTAAGTATCGGTGTGTTCATCGAGCACGATTTGGCCAAACCTATTGTCATCACCGCGGCGGAAGTTATTCATTATGGTGCAGATATTAGAAACGACATGGCATACTTTTTACCCCAGAATAAAATTCTCCAGGGGGAGCTCGACAAGCTGGTAGAAAAAGTTGGGATTATATTGCAAAACGAACACGTTGTTGGATACTTCGGCATCGACGTTGTAACTTTTCAGGATCAATTTGATGTAGGAATATACTATATATATATATATATATATATACACGCGCGCGCACACATACACACACACACTACTACTACATCCGTTTAACACTTTACACATATCAACGCGTTAATTGTCGTGCCAATTTTACCTATATCAATACGACCGTCCTATTAATTTTATTTATTATTTTTAAAAAGTTTGATGCTATAAGGTAAATATCTATCTTTCTTTTTACGATAGAAAGTTACGTTCGTTCAACTTTATCGTCATAAATGAACCCAACAGGACTAAGTTTACGATGGATCGTTGGCAACGTGGATGACATTTAACGTATTAGCAATAAAATGACCGTTCATCGTGTTATTTTCGATTATAGGTCCAACAATTTTGGGTGGTGGACGTAGATCCGTATTATACTGATTTAATAGCGTTCAGTGATTGGATCAAATTCTGTGTTGGCCCATCTAAGGACGATAAGAAGAGGTAAGCCTTCTGCTATATAAAAAGTAAATGGATCAAAGTTTCATACGAAAAATTCAAAAACTTGCAGTTACTTTCAACGAAATAATATCGGGAATGAGTCGAAAGTTAAAAATCTAGTCGAATTGTTAAACAAAACCAATAGACACGCTATCTGTTGCGCTAAACTCTTTGGCACCGGTTTGTCGAAATACTGCGGGAGCACTTTAATAAATCTTTGCAAGCAAAATCAAATATATTACGACAATAAGGTACTGTTATCTTGTATATTTAATTATTTACATATTAGTTTATCGGTAATCTCGATTATTGAGGATCGTTGAAACTTCGAAGAAAATATTTTACGCGATCCTCAATGAATATCTGTTGAATTAATATTGTAGGAAAAAATTGGATGTATGGTATACCCAACGGATAGTTATAATCGTGCGATCAGTATCGTTTCAATAAATTCAACCAGACTGATGACAATGAAAAAATTTATCGAAGCACTGAAGGTGATAAATCAATTGTCGCTGAGTATCAATGTCGGAGAAACGTTCGCTGATACGATAGAACTTTGTCGTAATTTCAAAGCCATGGAACAAAGTCAAAAATAATTAATGTACGATAAATGTCTCACGTAATAATCTTTCATTCTGCGATTTATAAAAAAAAATTTACGACGCATTTTATCTTCGTAGATGTACGTATCTTGCGAACAATAAAATATTACGATCGATAATAAAACGAACCTTTCTCGTGACGTTTCGTTATTTTTCACGAAGGGAAGCAATTTTTTTGACACAGATTTTGACGATCTAAGGATGATTTCGACAAATAAAAGTATTCCCGTCCCCCTCCGTACGAGAATTAATTTTGACGAACTTTCATTTTCGTCGCAAAGCATCATGCTCGAAGACAAGTAATTTTCACGTATAATCTTCATGCATGTGAAGGCATCCTTTGAAAATTTTAAATAGGATAATCTCACTACCGATTAAGAATATTTGATCGATTAGTCGCGACCCGATTGAATTTTGTCTTATATAAATGATTTTCGTACACGTGTTTGTTACGTAAGTATACACACACACATATATATCCCTCTTACGTATACATAGACATCGATTCGCTTGTACACATATAGATACATGAGGGAACGATCGATATTAATAATAAATGTACGTACGCGTAAATAATCAAAACAAAACGAGAGGTCGTCATTGACACGACACTCGACGTTTACCCTAATAAGCCTTACTCAGTTCTCTTCCTTCTAAGGAGCTGTTAAGACGTCTTTAGATCTGTTACGACTTCGTTCATTTCGATTCTTCATTCACGTACATCTCATTTATATCACGTATAATATTTTATAAGGTAGACTTAATTATTTGTGATTTACCAATCTTACTTTATATCATATTAATTTTCAATATATATATATAGAATTTATATATTGAATATACGGACACGTTTACGTACCATATACATATATATACTCTTATATATATACAGATTTGTAAATATATATATATATATATATATATATATATATATACATCACACACGTGTATTTTCTCTCTCCTTTCTCTTGTAATTTTATTCTTATTCCATATTAATTACTTTTTCATTTTTGATTTACTAATCATTTTAATTTTCAATATATATATATATATATACAGCACGCACAAACACCTTCTCTCTTTCTCTTTTGTTCTTGACACGACACTCGACGTTCGTCTTAATACGCGTTACGCAGTTCTCTTTCTTCTAAGCAGCTGTCAAGACGTGTTTAGACTTGTTACGACTTCGTTCATATCGGCTCATACGTCTCATTTATATCACGTATAATATTTTATAAGGTAGATTTAATTATTTTTGATTTACTAATCATAATCATATATATATATATATAATTTATATATTGAATATATGGACACCTTTACATACTATATGCATATATTTATACTTATATATAAAGATTTATATATATACTCAAATTTATGTACTTAATCTTCTTGTATATTAATCTTATTCTATATTAATAATATTTCGATTATTTTCACGTTATTATTTATATAAGTATATATATATATATTTTTTTTAATCATATTGTTTATTCTTATTGTGAAAGGAGAAAGAATGTTTGATATAACACGTCATCTTTATTTAATCAAAATAGATTATGACGAGTTTAACGTAATTATTGCTTTTTATTTTCACTTTTCAACGTAGCGTATACGTGCGATAGTAATACTATTTCACAAATAAATGAAGAAGGACCGATAAATTTTTCGTTTATTCTCGATCATTTAGAAATTAATTCGTCATTCGTCAAGCGATTGATATTATTTATTTTTTCTTCTTTTGTTTCTTCCAAATCATAAATAATTACTGTCAAATTTTTAATAAGGATTCTATGTGATTGTTTCTGAAGTAATTTATATTGGTAATACATCGCTTGTGGGTCTCCGTATGCGGCAACCTCCAAGTGGTGAGACTTGGGTCGATATTACTTGCGATATATAAGTCTGAATAACGCAAGTACTGTCGAGCGAATGGCCGTATTTAAATTCAATCAAAATTTAGTATCTCCCATGATGATCACTATATCATTTGATATATATTTGTTATTTGTTACGTCTGTTATCGAATTATATACATATTTGTAATATAATATATTTTTTATTATATATATATTTTTTTTCCTCGCAATAATTATATATACGTAAGTATAATATAATATGCGCGCGCGTGTGTAAATAATTTTTGTTAGAATGAAGGATTGCATGAAAGATTTCAAGAGATTGAGAATTCCGATCGTAATCAAATCTCAACTTTGAATCTAGTGACATCTTTGATTTTGATATCCCTAGAACA
Source organism: Dolichovespula media (assembly GCA_911387685.1). Classification (NCBI taxonomy): domain Eukaryota; kingdom Metazoa; phylum Arthropoda; class Insecta; order Hymenoptera; family Vespidae; genus Dolichovespula; species Dolichovespula media. The sequence goes on from OU426860.1 coordinate 3,274,294, forward strand.
ACATGGAGAAATAAAGGAAGGATGAAAAAATTTACAACGGATTTAAATATATATATATATTTTATTTATTTATTTGTTACTTTCTCCCAATTAATATTATTATTACCGGCTTATTATTATAACCAATTATTTTAAACAGATTCAAACAAAAATATACAAAAAGAAGTATAATGCGTCAATCAAGTGTGAGAAAAGAGTGTCAACGTTAATCTTTTAATCGTATCTCTTACGAAATACGTATCAATACAATTTCGTAACAGCTGTTATCAAATAATTCACGACGAATACGTTGCCTGATCTGTTATTATTAGCGCCAGCTCTTTTGAATTCATTGGCGCCAGAGATACAAGGTTGACGGCTATTATTATACGAACGCACACACATACATCGACATGATCGTATCGAGAAAAGGGATATAGGGCAGTTCTTTTAATGCTCTTTTATTTTTCATTAATATTATCATAGTTCATTAATTTTCCATTAGTCGATTATTTTTCCCGCAAGCCAATCGTCGATATCACACGCGTCTGAATATCTATATATATATTATCTTGGACGAGTAGAAGGACAAGTTTTATACCGTCCAAGTATTTAAGGGAAGTTTTATCGAGAACTACTGTGAATCGTATTAAATTAGAACTACGAGAATTATCCAATGGCTTCGTTGAAAATTCAACCTTCTTTAAAAATTCGCCCTTTCTTAAAAATTCGCCCTTCCTTAAAAATTCGCCTTACGACGGTAAACGACTTAGAAACCGATGTATCGATATTATCCAGGGGGTTTCGATAATCGAGATTCGTTGTGATGAAACACTTTCGCCTAAGTTAATCGTACAATTATTTGAGTTATAATATTATGGAAAAGCGTCACGATATTGTCTTTTTGTGTTTTCACGGTGATTTTTAAATAAGAAAAAAGAGAGGGAAGAAAAAAATGAAGAAATTACATTAATTCATACGATATTCGATTATCGTAGATCGAGATGAATCGACTCTAATACGGAATATTATTATTCTTGGATTACTGTTTTCGATTGTGGAATCGAGATATATCGAATGTAAGTATTGATTTTTGTCGCTATATTTAGGGATGACCTTTATACGTACGACGACACAATACGTCGTACGTATTGCGTCGACGACACTCGTCGATGAAGAAGGTCTTCATTTTGTTTCTGTTAAAAACGTTATTTTTACGTTAATATCAGATATTATTTAAAGTGCACAATTATTTAATAGAAGAAAACTGAAGGATTCTTTTTTGATATGGAAATTTTAAAGAAATACATATCATTTCGTCCATTTTTTTTTACTCCGTACATCTTTAACATTCATCATCTAATACGGAGTAATGGATTCATGATACTCTTCACACATCTAATGATGTGTGTTGTGTATCGAACACAGGATTCAGTCAAATAGCTATGGAAGACCTGTGCCCCAACTTATGCGACACTGGGTAATGTATCTATTTTTTTAAGAAAAAGAAAGAGAAAAATATCATATGTAGATTAAAATAACGATGATTTTAAATCCAGATAACCACAATGTAAAGGATATGATATCGCTTCAAATGATGATTACGAAAGAGATGAAGAGGAAGAAGAAGAAGAAGAAGAAGAAAAAGAAGATAAAGATGAAGAAGAAGAAGAAGAAGAAAAAGGAGGAGGAGGAGGAGGAGGAGGAGGAGGAGGAGGAGGAGGTGGAGGAGGAGGAGGAGGAGGAGTAGGAGAAGAAGAAGAAGAAAGAAGAAAGAGAAGAAGAAGAAGAAAAAAGAAAGAGAAGAAGAAGAAACAAGAAAGAGAAGAAGAAGAAAGAGAAGAAGGAAAGGTAGAAAAAGAAACAAAAGAAGAAGGAAAGGTAAAAAAGGTAGGAAAAAGAAAATGCGAGATGATAGTTGTTTAGCCAAGATATTTCGTTAGTATGCCATCCTGCTAATTATTCGCATTCGCGAAGCTGGATGTCATTGGTAGGCTTATAAACAAAAAGAAAGGCAGCCAAGCAGAGGAAGACGTCTTACTCTTGGGCCAGCCAAGGTGTCGGAAGAAGCCACAGAAAGGATGAAGAAGAAGTTGAAGAAGAAGAGAAGAAGAAGAAAAAGGAGAAGGAGCAGAAAAAGAAGAAGAAGAAGGAAAGGTAAAAAAAGGTAGGAAAAAGAAAACGTGAAACGATCATTGTTTCACTATAGTTGCTAAGATACTTCGCTAGTATACCACCCTGCTAATTATATATTGGCATTTGCGAAGCTGGAGGTCATTGGTAGGCTTGTAAATTGAACAAAAAGAAAGGCAGCCAGGCAGAGGAAGACGTCTTACTCTTGGGCCAGAAAAGGTATCGAAAGAAACTGCAGAGGGGTAAAGGTGGATGAATGAGAATTGATTGGATGAAAGAAGAAGAAGAAGAAAGAGAAAAAGAAGAAGAAGAGAAGAAAAAGAAAGAGAAGAAGAAGGAGGAGGAGGAGGAGAAAAAGAAGAAGAAGAAGAAGGCGGAGGAGGAGAAGAAGAAGATGAAGAAGAAGAAGAGAAGGAGGAGGAGAAGAAGAAGAAGAATAAAGAGAAGAAGGAGGAGAAGAAGAAGAAAAAGGAGGAAAAATAAAAAAAAATAGAAAAAGAAAATGTGAAACGATCATCGTTTCACCACATTCGCCAAGATATTTCACTAGTATAGTATGCTAATTATTTATTCGCGTTCGCGAAGCTTGATGTCATTGGTAGGCTTTTAAGTTGAACAAAAAGAAAGGCAGCCATCTCAGAGATGAGAGACATCTCACTCTTCGGCTAGCCAAGATGTCTGAAGAAACCGGAGAGAAATAAAGGTACGTGAAGGAGAAGTTGAAGAAGAAGAAGAAGAGACGAAGAAGAGAAGTAGAAGAAGAAGGGGGAGGAGGAGGAGGAGGAGGACGACGAGGAGGAGGAGCAGAAGAAGAACATAAAAATCGAAGGAACGTGCGTAGACAACAAATAAACAACAACAGGAATACATTCATTACATCAACTTGCTTACCTCTATCATTTTGATTAGATTCAATACGCGATTCCGTCTGTTCTCATTCAAATAGTATAATTTAATACGATTCACGTCGAAAGAGACACTTTTTTATTTTTTATTATTCATCTTTCAATCTTTCCAACTTATTAACTATAAAATTTCGATCGAAGAAATGAACTGAGACGGATTAATTTTTTTTCTTTTCTTTCTTTTTCGTTTCTTTCCCTTTCTGCGTTGATCTCTTTAAATCTACTCTCTCCGATCGAAGTTCCTTCTCCTTCTTCTCCTTCTCCTTCTTCTCCTCCTCCTCCTTCTCCTCCTTCTTCTTCTTCTCCTTCTTCTTCTCCTCCTTCTCCTTCTCCTTCTTCTCCTCCTTCTCCTCCTCCTTCTTCTCCTCCTCCTCCTCCTCCTCCTTCTTCTCCTCCTCCTCCTCCTCCTCCTTCTTCTCCTCCTTCTTCTTCTCCTCCTCCTCCTTCTTCCTCTTCACTTCTTCTTTCTCACTAATTTTCCATTTTTATTCCTCCTATTCTCTTCTCATCTTCACTGTTCCACTTTGCCCATTATCCCATTTCTTAGATCTGCTTTACATCGACGATTTTTTTTTTAATTGATTTATTTACAATATACCGTACGTGCTCTTATTGTACTATACACATCGTATATGATTTTTACTTTCTTCTTTTCTGTGTCTTTGTATGTGTGTGCGTATTTGAGCGTGTATGCTCTCTATCTTTATTTCTCTCTTTCTCCCTTTTTCTTTCTCTCTCTCTCTCTCTCTCTCTTTTACTCCCGTATAGATTCATTGAAAAGAAAGGGGAAGAGATCAATAACAATCGAGCGTTTTGTTTAATCGATTAGACAAAAAGGAAGGAAGGAAAGAGAACAAAATAAGTAAATAAACAAAAAAGGAAAAATCATGAGAAAGGATAAAGAATAACAATTTCGAAGATATCAATTTTGTTTATTTGGCTAATGCATCGCTAAATCCTAAGCTCTAGCCTTTTGATGATTGTACCTTTTTTTTTGCTTTAATTAGCTTTGATTAACGCATCATGAAGATAATACGTTTTGTTCGACGTTAAAACCAATTGAAATATTAGTCGTATGTATATACGTACATACATATATATTTGTGTACGTATATACATCATACATGCTTGCTCTAACCAATTAAAATGCTCCCTTCTTTTTGTCTTTCGTTGGCAATGAAACTCATTCTTTCTCTCCCTTTTTCTCTCTCGCTTTCCCCCCCCCCCCTCTCTGTTTTTCTCAATTCCTCTAGGCTCCTTATTTCTCTATCTAGTCTTATCCAATTATAGTTGATTGATTGCCATGTAGATTGCATAAATTCTTTTTAGATACAATATCTAATTCTACGCTACTATTCGAATAACATCGAAAAGAGTTTATTATCTTCATTTTATACTAATTTTTAACATCCTCCTTTCTACCATCACTCTCTCTCTCTCTCTATCTATCTCGTTTTTTTTTAATTTTGTTTAGATTTGTATCACATTATTTTAACGAAAATTCTGTCATACCATTTCTCTGGCTTATATATATATATATATATATATATATATATATATATGTATGTATGTATGTATTTATTTGTAACAAAATAAGTACATATTTTTCCCTTTCTATAATTTTGTTATTCCTGCCAATTATTATTATTATTTTTCTTTTAATCATTTTTTTTTATCCTATTTATCTTTAGTTAGACTTAGTATTAATGTTTGTAAGTACGTATGTGTCGATACATAGATATATACTAACACACAAACGTGCCTACATACATAATACACACATAGTACACAGTCATATTTTATATATAAGTATATACGACGTTCATCTCTTTCTTTTATTCTAGTAGTTTACCATCAATCAAGATATTTCATTATACGAGAAAATACTTTTCCAATGTATTCCTTCTTCTCATTCAGAGATTCTCTCCTTTCAGAGAAATAATAAGAGAGAGAGAGAGAGAGAGATATAGAGATAGAAAGAAAGAAATGGATGACGTTAGAGGAGGATGAGGAGGACGAATGACGACCAATCATCTCTTTGTTCTCTTCGAAGAAAATTTTCGTTTTTTTTCATCATTATCGTATCGTTCCATTGCCGCATTATCGAATCCGACATATTCCCACCCCGCCCGCCCCGCTCCTTCCCCTTCCCTCCCCTCCCAACCACTCTCTAATTTTTACGTTTCGTCGATTCCGATAAGAAAGAGAAAAAGAAAGGAGAAGAAAGAGAAAAATAACGGTGGCTCATTGAAACGACAGGAAAAATGTGTGACACGATAAAAGCCAAGAGGGATATTGCGTTGGTAGGTGGTGAAGGAGAGAAAGAAAAAGAGAGGGAGAATGAGAGTGCGTGTGTCCTTCATCCAAGATCGTATTTCATTTCTGTTTTCTTCCGTCTTCCCTCGTCTTTTCTCAATCCTTTTCTCAACCCTTATAGTCGTCTTATTTTCTTTTCTTTTCTTTTTTTTTTATTTGTTTTTCCTTATCTTCTCGTCCTTCCTTTTGTTTTCCTTAGCTCTTTTCTTTTTTTTTTTGTCTTTTTCTTTCTACTCTTCTTTCTTTCTTTATTTTTTTGTCAGTTCGTTTGTTCGTTTTCTCTTATTCTTTTTCCTATCTGTCCGATGTTCGCCTTCGTGTGAGACTGGAATCAGAGCTAACATCTTATGATTGTATATTTGTTTATATATATATATATATATACGCATATATGTGAAGAAACTAAAAAAACGTTTACTTGTTTAATATATTAGACATTTAATAAATATATATTAACATAATAGACACATATAATAACATAATAGACACAGTATATATATATTAACATATTAGACATATAACAACAATAATAATAATGAAAATGATGATAAACAAATACGTATTATAAGATGTTGAGACAGGCCGTGGCTATCCAGGGCCCACTGGGTTAACTTTTTTTTTTTGTCTCGGTGGCCGCGGTCTTCTGATGGATGTGTGTGATGCGCGTGTGTCGTGTATGATGCACGTGTGTCGTGTGTGATGATTGTGTTTAAATATATATATATATATATATATATATATATATATATATTCCCTCTCTATCTCTGTCTTTTTCACTATTACTCTTTCTTTGTTTTTCTCTTTTTCTCTTTTTCTCTTTCTTTACATATATATATAAATATATATATATATATTTGATGATTTGTGTGTGTGACTATATGAACACGTGTGTCTCTGTGAGTTGTGTTATACAGTCGAGAGTGTAATAATGGATCAGTGTACGCGTGTTCGTGTAGTTGTGTGTATGTAGATGTGTTTTTCCATGATTCCTTCTTCACCTCTCCCATCATTTTCATGCCAGAGCCAATCGTTTTACCATATCATTTTTCCAAATGACGACGTACTCGCCCATCTCCCTCCCCCCCTATTAACCTCCTACCGCCGTTGTCGTCGTCGTCGAGATTCTTCATTTTCATCCTCTCATTTTTTTTTCCCGACCGATGTTTTCCCTAATCTTCGAAAATCTTTCCCGCCTACACTTTCCGTCCCCCGACCCCCGTCCCTCTAGTCATGCTACCGATCAAAGATCCGCCCCGAGAAAAAAAAAAAAAGAAAACACGTGAACCGTTCATTCCTTCCATTTTATTTCTAACTAAGATAGAGTAGCTACGCGTTTTCTTACATTCCGTTTATTTTTATTCCTAACCAACCATCTGTCCGTCCGTCTGTTCGTTCGTCCGTCCGTCCGTCCGTCCGTCCGTCCAGTTAATTTTGTTCATTCAATACCTATTTGTCTATCTCTATCTATCTATCCATCCATCCATCCATCAATCTATCTACCTATCGGCCTGCCCTTCTACCCTCTATCTATTTATCTATTTATCTAACTATATATGTATGTATCTATCTATCCATCTATTTTTCTATTTATCTATCTGTCTACTATCTATCTGTCTATATATCTAATCTACACATCTATCTATCTCTGGTCTTTTGCTTTTCTTTTCTTTCCTTTTTTTTTTCCTATTCTTTTATTTTCTCTTTACCTCTCCTTCTTACTTTCCCGTGATTGGAACGCGTTTTTTTTACTTCGGAATCACGGGATCCTCATTATGGTAGAGGTAAGCAGACCAGTAAGCTACGTTGAAGAGGATGAACATGAGGGGAAAGGCAGCGCGCGAAATGTAGTCGATTCTGGCGCTACCTTTGACCTTGCATGACAACCACCTGAACGTTATAAAACCCCAACAGCATCTCATCAAAGGCGATGGGATGAATTGGGAGAAGTAACGGAAACGTTCAGGTGGTGGAGGCCTAACGGGTGCCAACGGTGGCGACGGGGTTGCCGTTCTCGACGGCGGCGACAAGGACGGCGATCGAGTTGATCTCGTCGAGTCCCTACAGGAATATTTAGAGGTACTCGGCGAGTAAGGATCGTTCTCGATCGTCTCTATAGGCGAGTACGACAGTCCCGCACTAGACGTTTGTGGGAAAGGTGATAGAGGTGCTTGTGGTACGTGTAATGTTTGCAGTTGTTCCTGTTGTTGATTATGGTGTTGTTGTTGATGGTGACAGTGATGATGACGTCGTAGTTGCGGTGATGACTGGTTCCGCTGCTGTGGTTGTTGTTCATGATGCTGATGCTCATGTTGGTGATTGTGTTGGTGATCGTGTTGATGTTTAGGACGCGGTCGTTGTGTTCTTCTGGGGGAATCATGGTTAGGTTGGCCGCAAGCCCCGTCCGTTGACCCAGGCTGTTCCTCCTCGTCATCTACTCGCCTTCTGCTTCTTCCCGGAATAGGTACGTTGACCAATACGCCAGATTGAAGATGGCGAACACGATCGGGAAGAAGATTCGGGAGATCACGTCTATCCTTTTGGACCTTGTCGGGAACTTGGACAGCCACGACCTGCAGCAGTTTTTTTTTCGCGGTTGCATATGTATTTCACACTGCTGCATCTTATCCATCGACATGGTTTCCTCCGGATGTTGAACCAGAGGCTTCTGAAAGAATTCGGTCGGTATTGAACCGTTAGTCTACTGAACCAAGGTTGGTCCTCATTTTTACTACTTTTTGATTTTCTATCTTCCTTCCCTGGCCATCAAGTAGGCCCGCGTTTCCCCCGTTTCCATCACTAGACAGCTATCCCTTGATATCCATCCCATTGATTCAACTGCTAGGACAACCTTGTCAGGACTATTTATGACGGCCCTTCCGTTTGCATTTCCGTCTACTTTAAATGCCGATTGGATTGATTGTCGATCGAAATAGATGCGGGCGGCGATAATAGCATTAAAGTATCGACAATGAATATTAACAATGGAGTAATTGTTAATATCCACTAGACGATAGAAGCAAACCTCTGTTTCTCATTCGTTTGGTTAAAACCATGTCTCCGAGTCAACGCATTCGCAATTATGTAAGTTTCATCATTAAATAAAGGAAAAACATTGAAAAAAAACTGAACGACCGATTATTTTATATCAGTCCCAGATCGCTACCTTGAATACGCTGTGATATATATATATATATATATAGATAGATATATATATAGATATATATATATGTATATGGAGAGAGAGAGATAGATATATAACACATAGGACACACACAACACATATACATATATAGAGAAAGAGAGAGAGAGAGAGAGAGTGGATAGCCTGTGAGGGTTATGGCTCCTCTCTCGCTCTCTCTTTTTCTTTATCTTTCCCTCTCTCTCACGGTTATATACATCGATTGTCTCAATCGACACGATGCTGTTAATATTCATCACGAGTGCGTTGAGCATCGTCGATAAGTTCATCATCCTTCGAACCATTGATTTTGTTCGAGGATGTATACTGACCATAGCGAAATTTGTCGAATTGTCTGCCTCAAGGGCCTCGGATGTTGTTGGTTCAACTGAGGAGGATTGTTCCGTTTCGCTCTGGGTTTTCTTTTTCTTAAGATTGTCGCTGTGCATGTCACTACGCGACGCATAATTCACCAGAGCGAATTCTAGAAGTGCACCGAACACAAAGGTAAGACATACACCTGTCCATACATCGATGGCCTTTGTGTAGGATACCGGTGGTAGCGAAGCATTTATTCCCGACGTTTGTGTAGCCATAGTAAGTAGTGTTGTCACACCTACGAAGATTTCATTACATGTACGGACATTATAGTAAAAATGATTGTGCAATTATTCTTTCCCATTCTTCCCCATCCCCGCCCCTCCTTTCCCGTATTTGATTACGATGAAACGGGAAACGTCACGTTTTGGAGAATCAATGTCATAAACGATTCTCTGTAAATTACGTTTATAAATGGTAGATGAAACGAATATGTTGCGAAATGTTTCGAAGACACCAACAGTGAAGAAATCAGTCGAATATTTCTTCTGTCGGTATTCAATGTTCGTTGTATGTTTTATCATATGAAGGTTTTATCATATGAAGGTTTTATCATATGAAGGTTTTATCATATGGAGGTTTTATCATATGGAGGTTTTATGTTTGGATTATCGGTATTAAATGTGTGTTGTAGTAATCGTAACGATGAATTATATGATAACAAAGAACTTCAACTTATGATGACGATTCTTATTATCGATTATTACTACTTACCCAACGACACGCGGGCAGGTACAGCACTTTGATCAAGCCAGAAAGAGACCCATGAGACGATGACGAGCATGCAGCAAGGAATATAGATTTGGATGAGATAATAGCTGAATTCCCTTTTGAAGAGTAGATCCACTTTCAAGCAACTGTATTCTCCTAAAATGGGTCGATGAAACGTCAAATGGTCGATTTTGTTTATCCGTCCCTTTTTGTTAATTTTTCTTCTTCTTATTATTATACGAGAAACGTCTTCGCATAAACCAATGCAAGGCGTTTCATTCATACGTTATAGTCTTCCTACTTACCGGTATTCGTTTTACTGTTACAATAATCGGTGAGGAATTTCTCTAGAGTGAATCTAGGCAGATGTAAATTCTTAACAACCTGGACTGGATCACCTTCTTTCCAAAGGAAGACCAAGTCTGAGGTCGTCCATCCATCTAATAGGGACGGTTCGCGAAGAAGAAGGAGGGAAAAAGAAAAAAGAAAAACAAACATATCGTAAGCCCATTATCCGAGTTAATTATGACCAGAGCTAAATAAGTACGTATATACTAGACAACTAATTCGTCTCTCTATTCTAGTCTCTCTATTTCGTCTATTCGTTTTTCTATTTATCTCTCTTTTTTTTTTTTATATAACTTTAATTAGAAACTTACAACTGGCCATACGTAGGGAGCAAACTTGTTTGTCCAAAGGATACAATTTCAAATTCATGGGGCACGAGAGCGTCAATGAAATGCTGCGGGAAGTAAATAAAGTGAAACGTTAATTGGATCTAATTATTATGTCGTATCAAATAATTATGGGATATAGCACGTCGTCATCGTTAGAACGTTTAATATCGTTCGCTGACGAGAAAACGAAGATGTTGATCGTTTTGTATCATGTCGTGAATAATTTCCTAGAACGATAACAACAATAAAAATGATACTTACCGAATGCTGTAGAGAACCGAACCATTTGGAAAGATTCTTATGTAAACGTTGGGCATAATAATGTTGTGGAAGTGACCCTCCTTTTCATTTGAAAAGAATAGATCTGGCATCCATACTCGATTGGCTTCCGTTAGTGTCAAATATCTCAATCGACCTGTGAACATCCACATAAACTCCATTAGTATATTCGAAACTTATCGTTATTATGCAACGCGCGACGTGGCATCGTTTCGATATCGTCGGGAACGTCCGAGAAAAATTTCTTTCTTTTTTCACCTTTTTTCCTTTTTATTATTAAATCATTATAAATAAAGGATAACGTTAGCTTTACGTACCTCCAAAATCATTAAATCGTAGTCTCTCATCTATCCATTGTTCCCGGAATGTTAATTGTACGGAGTATTCCTGTAGGCACATAATCGTATTTCAGTAAACGCACGAGTTCAACAAAGTTGGTAAAACACGGTCGGCGGGCGGAAGCGGGGGCGGGGCCGGGGGAGAGGGAAACACGATTTTTTATTGGGTTATAATGGAGAGTATAACTCCCGAGCAAGGAAAATAAATAAAATTATAATATGGGACAAACGGTAAGAGCACTTTTTTTTAATTAATGTTTAAAATTTAATGCATTTTCTCTTTCTTGCCTTTTTTTCCCTTCGTTTCTTTTTTTTTTTTTTTTTTAATTAACGGGATCGAAATGAAATTCTGCGACAGAGAGTGAAATTAAAGTTAAAAGGGTTTGATGTATTTAGGAAAATTTCGCGATTTAATTATCGCGATCATCATTTACACATCAAATTCATTGAAATACGATTGGACTCGAAATCGATACATTTCTAACGCAAATCGTTGTTGTTGTTTTTATTATCATTATTATCATCGATAGATCGACATTTGACGATAATACTCTCAATAAACGAATCGAAAAAGTTCATGGATAATTAGGAAGCATTAATTGTATAGAGATTCGTCAATGCTAAAGGGAAATGAAAGAATTAAAAAAAAAAAAAAACAAACGAACAAACAAATTAACGAGATCCGCAATTTATCGATATTACCTTACGAATTGTTGCATGAAAAAGTTAATTAATCCAATGTCCAAAACTGAGATAAATAGTTCTCGTAAATGTGGACATCGTTTATCACAGCAACAACGATTTGGTGATAATTCTCTCGACAAAAACTATATAGATCAAAGCCGATTGATCTACTTTCGACAAAATCGACCATTCAAACAGTAAATTCCGTTGACCTCGTTAACGTCATTAACGAACTTGCCGGTGTCGTTGTTGACCCGTGTTCATCATCGTTTCGTAATTATCTCAATGATATATAAATTTGTCAAGAATCCAATCAATCTCTTTTACTCTAAACGGGGAAACGTCGAGCAAACATTTTTTATTCTGTTTTCTCTTTTTTTTTTGGTCTTCTTTCTCGTCAAATTAATTACGTTCAATCGTACTAATGTATAATTATCAACGAAAATTCATTATCGTTCTTTGAACCTACTAATCTCCCTTTGGTTAAGCCGATCGTAAAAAAAAAAAAAAAGAAAAAAGAAAAAAAAGGAAAAGAAAAGCAAAACTCGTCCATTTTATTTCATTTTATAATTATTCTACTTCATATCGAATCGTTATAATGAAATGAAATAATGTAGTGCTTCCCAGGCCTCGGTTTTTCTATTCCGTTAACTCGGTCAACGTTCTCTTGAATGGTCACTTAACTTGACGCCGCTGAGAAGTCATTGGCGCCTTACTTTTCTTTTCTTATTTTCTTTTTCTTTTTTCTCTGTTTTCTCCTTTTTATGATCCAACAGTATGTCGGACTTTCGCGTGTGCAGGATCAATTCTCGATCGTAGCGACAATTGATACTGCACTTGGATGACTCGACGAATGGATGAATGAATTTTATATTATATGTATATATATATTTTTTTTTTTTGGTATAAAGAAATCACTGAACCTTCTTTTTTTTAACGAAGTCTTCGAAACTTTTACGAGACTCAAAATGGTGTTTTCTTTATCGTTTACTCACGAACTCGTCATTTTGTCAAAAATCAAAATTTCTTTCTTTTTCGTTCGCCTCATCGAATGAGCAAATGGAAACGGACGGATCGATCGTTCGTAGCGATTCTAGGATCTCCCAAAGGACACTAAACTTGGAAACACACGGATAGCTCATCTAGATAGTTGGCTAGATTGTTCGACGAAGGTACAGCGATTTTTCTTCCTTTTTATCTTTTTTTATTTTTTCTTTTCTCTTTTCTTTAACGACCGTTCTTTCTTTGTTTCTATTTGTCTTGTTTCTCTCTTTTTTTTTTTTTTTATGTATATGCGTTTTCTTACTCGTACTCTTCTTCTTTTTTTTCGTTCTTTCCATTTTTTAATTTTTTCCCCCCTTTTTTCTTTTTCTTTTTTTTTTCTTTACTTTATCCAAAGTACAACAGAAACGTACATACACGTCGACTCCCCCGAGGAAGCGGAGAAGCGACGGAGAAGAAGAGTTCGCTAACCTGATGGCGGGGGTTGCGTTTGATAGAAATTTTCTTTTCTCTTTTTTTTTTTTTTAGTATTTTTTAGTTTTTCCTTTTTTTTTCCCTTCCCTCATTCTACCATTTCACCGTTATTTCATTGCTTTCTTTTCGATTGTTTTTAGTTTTGATTTTGGAAAAAAAAATGGGGGACTAGTTCGGTAAAAGAAAAAAAAATGGGGACTAGTTTAGAGAGAAAAAAAAGAAAGAGAAGAGTGAAGAATAGGAGAAAAAAAATATGGCGGGGGAGGGGGAAAATAGGAACGAGAAAATGAAAATAAGCATTCCAAGGCGATCAAATGCACGCACGTCTTTTCTTTTTGTTTTTGAAGGATTGATCTTGTTCGAGGCGAGGAGAGCGCGGGGATTGCCGGGGGGGGGCGGAAAGCGATGGCGATGGGGCGACGGGTGGGGGTGGTGGTGAAGGAAGGCTAATTAACTTATACATTACGTTGTGTTATGTTATATTTCTATTTTTTTTTTGCTCAAGCAGAAAATTTAAGCGTGAAATAAACAACGAACGAGACTATCGCATGCGGCAGAAAGGTTGTTTTAACCAGAGATATGCAACCGTCTACGATATAAAATTAACTACTACTACTACTGCGATTACTACTACTATTATCACTATTATTAAGCTTTTGTATCATGCATATACATAAATACACAAACACATATACTATTACGTATAGAGAGAGTTCGTTAAAACAAAATGATTAGCTCGAAACGATTAAAGCAACGTTATACGTAACAACTAGGTATACGCAATACAGGATTACATTTAAGTATACATAATATATATAGATATATATATATATATATATATATATATATATATTATGTATGTATATGTATATGTATATATATGTATATACATAAACATATTATTAATTATTGTTTCATAAGCAATCGAAGAAAAGAATTTCATGCATAATATTGGCTCACGGTTCACAATTATGATCCAGCTTCGGATGGACTGTCCATAGGCTGCGTTCCGTTCGTACCCTATTTCAGATAGGGGCGGGGGGCAGGGTGTGTGTATGTGGGGGAAGGGGAGAGAAACGCATCCAACTTCTTTTACGTTTCTTTTCTTTTCACTTTTCATTCCTATGTATATCTCTTTTTTCTTTTTCTTTCACGTTTTATGTTTCCTTTCCCTTGTCGTTGCTCTTTTTCGATCTAAATATATACGAACCAACGACGAATCGCTAAACTCTCTGGGAAAAAAATACTCGTTGTTGATCTACGAACGCGCGTTTGCCTTTTTTCACGTTTCTATTAAAAAAGGGATAGAAAGAGAGGACTACTGGTGTGATTGGGGAGCAGGAATATGGGGGAACGAGGTGACGGTGAAGTGTGGTGTAGTGTGGTTGGGGTAGGTTTCGGGGTGGTTTTCGATTGGTGTGAATGATAAAGTCACATGAGAATTTCAACGAATATTCCGAAACCGATCCGCTTTCCGGTTGTTTCGTCCGCATTTTGTATTTTCACACGTTAGGTTTTCATTTTTACGCCACGCTCTTTTTTTTTTTTTTCTTTTATTTCCACATTCGCGTTACATTTTTAAACGATACCAATCGTTCGTTCGATTGTTCGTTCAATTTCCGCCACTCATGTCACCCCTTTTAGATAAACCCCAATTTTTCGAGGGAAAAGAAATTTGAGAAACTTGTTGTGAAATGTGAGAATGGGGGGGAGAGAGAGAGAGAGAGATAGAAAGGGAAAGAAAGGGAGAGAGGGAGAGAGAGAGAGATAGAGAGAGAGAGAGAGAGAGAGAGAGAGAGAGACAGAGAAAGAAGGATTGTAATTTTATAAAGCTTCCCTCCTTCTCTTTCTCTTCTTTATCCTTTTTTATTTCTTGAATTTTCTCTCCGAAACAACCCTTCCGGCGTGAGTTATGCCGTTTAGGATGAAAAAGGAAGAAAAGAAAGGTAGGGAATAAAGTAAAAAAGGGAGAATAAATAAAAACAAACAAACAAAGAAAAATCCTAAGAGGAGAGAGCATTTTTCCGGCACGCGTGGTCCGAGCGCGAAATTATTCGTCCGTATTAATGCAATTAAAGCGACTTACATACCTCTTTCCCAACCCCAGCGCCGTCCCCCATTTAACGTCGAAAAATCGCGCTAGGTGCGACTCCTATTCGTATTTTCACTCTCCTTTATTTCCTTATTTCTTTATCTTTTATTTTT
>OU426860.1:3294552-3329552 GCA_911387685.1 Dolichovespula media
CATTGATCGCGTTCAGTCCCGCATGATCTATCAGATGTTTGGACGTCCTCTCGACGTTTAATCGATAAACGTATTGTGCGATAATTACTTGTCGGAAGAAGAATCATTATTACTCGTCGAAGGGAAGAAGGGATGATTACAGGAAGAGAAAAGGGTGGGGGGAGCGGAAAAGAATAGCAACGGGGAAGGATATCGAACAAATTCGTGATATTCGAACGGAGAGAAAGAGAGAATGAGAGAAAGAGAGTGAGAAATGTGGAATCGAGCAAAGATGAATAAAGATGATGTCGGTGATAAAGAAAGTTCAGGGGGTTTCGGGAATGATTGCCTGTAACCTGGAAAAAAAAAATGATCAGCCGAGGTCGTCGCGGTGATATGAAAAAAATCGATGCGATTTTAATTAACGTTGCCGTTGCATACTTCGGTCTTAAACGTCGATATACGGGGGAGGGTATTTAAAAACAAAAAACAAAAACTATATTAAATCACGTATCTCCTTTCTACCTCGCTTTTGTATTATTTATTTTTGCCTATACATTTATATATATATATATATATATATATATATATATATATATATATATGCATGTTGTGATAGGTTCATATATATACAGGGAGGAGCGTGCGCATAAATATGAATCGAAACGAGAATATGTTTTATGTACTCTGTGTATATCGTATAATCGACGCGAACGAGTTATAGTTTTTCCTTCCCCCGTCTAATTTTTTTTCTCTTTATCGTCATTATCATCATGATCATCGTGATCATCGATAGTTCGTTTCGACGCGCGTCCATGCGTATCGGTACACGTATTTAATAATCGCTCGTGCGCTTAAACGCGTGAACACGTAAATAACGTACGTTTACGAGTTTATAGAAATTAGGGTGCAACATGTCGCAGAGATGAAACGATTAAAGGATGTAGATGATGGACGCGCACTTGTACATAAAATAGACTTTTACTCATGGGATCATGTTCGAGTGATAATGAACACTGAAAAATGAAACCGAGCTAAGAAAAACAAAAACAAAAAAGAAAAGAGAAGAAAACAACCCAAATCGTACGAATTCCATCATTGTACGAATTGAGACATTTTATTCCCTGAGATTAAGTTCGTTTTTACGTATCCCGTCGAATTTGTCACGAAAGAATGCGTTTGGCGAGAATGGTGGAGGAGGAGCTGAAGTGAGAAAGAGGGAGGAGATTGGGGGGAATCATTGTCGTCATCGTCATCGTCATCGTCCAATTGCACAAATAGAATCGTTAAAGCATTTCGATCGAAAGTAATTGTTCCGTTGTAATGAGAATCGGGAAATAAAGAAAAGAGATAGAAATAATCGGTCTAACCGTTCGAAGATGTCTTTTGATTTAGAAATTAAAGTATAAAATTCTTCCTATTTTGCACAAATACATCTGTATATTGTACATACGCCGTATAAAATATTTCGAGAGAGATACAGGAAAATATATTTAAACGGATTGTTAATCCTAATCGACAATATGATCAAAATAATATCTTCTCTTTAAGAGTATTCGAAGTTAATCGAAGCTGATTTTAATATAACGACGAGGCGATTCAAAGAGAATAAGAAGAAGAAGAAAATCCTAAATAGAAGATATTTTTCAATAATCCTGCGTATATCGTCATACGTATCCTCCTCCTCCTCCTCATCATCACTGTCCAATCGTTTCATATTAATATATATACATATATATATATATACATGTACAAATATAATATAATACATATATATATATATATATATATATATATATATCGGATTATAATATCGATTCATCGAGTATATTATTGTCAGAAAATTTGCGTCGACGAATGTGAATCCCCGTTTGAATGCGTTAACGCACACAGCTGTATAAACACGTACACGCCCATTCATACGGAAGAACGGACGGACGGACGGACAGATAGACAGACAGACAGGCAAACAGGCAGACAGACAGACAAACAGACAGACAGGCAAACAAACAGACAGACAGACAGATAAAAATGATCGAAAAACTTTTTCATCTAATTTCAACGTGGCCGGTGCCGTTGCCACGAGTAAAAATCAAACGTATAAAAGTAGAACGCTGTGCCAATCGTTGGCCGAAGTGGTGTAGAGTCAAGTGTAAAATGGTGACGGCGGCGTCGCGCTCTTCGATCTTTTTATTAATACTTCCTGGCCCTTTTTCTTTTTTCTTTCTTTCCCTTTAACGACTTAATTCTTTCTCGGAATGATAACGCGATACCTGGCTTTTTTTGTTTGTTTTTTTTTCTTGCTAGCTCACGTACGCACTTAAATATATGTATGTATGCAACTTGTTATTACGTAGGTAGCAATTACGAATGTAAGTGTGCGATAATAGAAAAAGGTAGAATAGAAAGGAGGAAAAGAAATGAAAAAAAAATGCGAAAATGGAAAGAGAGAAAGAAAAAGATGAGAGAGAACGCGTCGGGTCGATGCGACTTCGATCGTAAAGAGATACGAGATTTTTGTATCTCGCGTTCCCGTTTTTTTTTTTGCTTTATTTATTTATTTTTATTTTTTTTTTTTTTTTTGAATCAATTTATTCGCCGATAAAGGTAAAACTGGATAGCGAGAGACGATCACGTAACTCTCGTTTGCTTCGAACGTATCCTATGTTTTTTCTTTTCTGTAAAATTTATTCATCATTTATTTTCCTAGTTAATCCCAGTTAATCCCAGATACAGCTCAAAATAATTATAAAGCTGTGCACCGGGCATTTTGAACAGCCGGCATTTATACAAAACGAATAATTTTTATTTTAAAAGAAAAATAAATGAATAAATAAATACCGTATATTCTTTGAAGCCTCGGAATTAATAATCACGATATATTCGATAACGTATTTTTAATTGTGTCGTTACAGAAAAAAAAAAAAAAGAAAAAAAATTTACGTATCATTCAACGCGCAAATTGTCATTTCGATCAAACAATTAGGGTTAACTTAAGCGACTTAACTCTTTCTCTCTCTCTCTCTCTCTCTCTTTCTCTCTCTATTTGATAAATCCCAGAACCTCTAAATCAATACTTTTTATCCCTCTCTTTCTCCTTACGTTATCGTTTATTATCACGGACAATAGAGAAAATGAGAAATCGTCGGTTATTTGGGTGTTTTACGATTTGTTTTCTTTTTAATTATTTCTTTAATTACTTTACTTTTTCTTTCTATAAATATATATATATATATATATATATATATAAATGTGCAACGGAGAAATATATTTTTTCGAAAGAGCAATCGATAGATGTTGATGAATTGAATAAATCTTGTTTTTTATTTTCTTTCTTTCTTTCCTTTTGATGTAGCGTAATAATGAATGAATTGATGAACGAACGAACGAGCGAGCGAACGAACGAACGAACGAACGAACGAACGAACGAACGAGCGAACGAACGAACGAACGAATGGAAAAAAGAAAAAAGAAAAAAATATAGTGAAACTTTATAAAGAATATAGAACAAAAAATAGGGATAGTTTTTAACGAGATCATCTTTCAAGAATACCTTCCTACATCAGCGTTCATAAAAAAATAATCTTCATGTGACCTGAATACTGTTATCTTTGACGTTATTATACACTAGGTATATATATATATATATATATATATATATATATATATATACATACATATATACATGGCATAGTATCAGGGAGCATATCGCTTTGGTGCGAAAATGTGAAAAATGAGGAAATGAACGAAGAAAAAAAAAGCGAAATGGTAAGTGGTACAAAAAGAAAGAAGAATGAAAACCCTCCCCCCTCCCCCACCAGCTCCAAAAGATTGCAATAATAATTATTAAGTATGTCGTGAGCGTGCGATCAATCATCGTTAGACTTTTCATCGACGAGAATGACACGATGGTGTGAAATTGCAGTGTCGAATGTTTGTTTCTTTCTCGAGCGAACAAAAAAAAAGGAAGAAGACAAAAAAAAAACAAAGAAAGAAAAAGGAAAAAGAAGAAAATTTATCGCGTGAACTTCTCTTTTTATCTATTTTTGCAATATTGCCCGTAATAAACATTCGCGAATTTTTTCATTCTTGCAATTTTGACCGTAATAAACATTCGCGAATTTTGCTCATTCTTGCAATATTGCCCGTAATAAACATTCGCGAATTTTGCTCATTCTTGCAATTTTGACCGTAATAAACATTCGCGAATTTTGCTCATTCTTGCAATTTTGACCGTAATAAACATTCGCAAATTTTTTCATTGTTCCGAACAGGGGCATTCTTTTAATTACACAAAAATTGCGCACAGAAAGTGAGGAAAATGATCGCGCGTTCATTCGCCCGTAGGAAAATGTGATGTTTAAGAGGAAAGAAAGATAGAAAGAAATAAGGAAAGAAAAAAAAATCACCAGAAGAGAGAAAAAGAAAGGAAAAGAGAAAAGAAAAAAAAAAGGAGTATGAATCGTTAGTGACGGAAACGACTGGTTCTTTTTCTTGCGAGTACGAGATGCGATACAATAGAGAGATCGTCAATCAAATTCTTAGTACTGGTCTTAGCTCATCGCCGAGCAGCTTCGTTCTTCTATTTCTGACTTTTATTCGCAGAAAAAGATATTATTGGATTCTTCTAAAACGGGGCTGGCGCCGAAAAAAAAGGAAAAAGTAATAGAAAAATAGAAATAAACATAAAGACGAAAATAAGAAGTAAATATGATACGATTTATATTATGTGCATAATGCATATTCCATTCGTAGAATAATGTATATTCGAATACAGAAAATAGAAAAAAGAAAGAAATAAACATAAAAATAGAAATAAAAAGACGAAAATAGGAATCAAATATGATATGATTTATATTACGCGATAAATGTATATTTCATTCGTAGAATAATATATACTCGTATATTTTATCATAATTCATCGTAGGTGTGTGTATGAATATATATATATATATATATATATATATATATATATATATATATATTATACGTGTTATATAATAAATATATTTCATTTCTATATTTTACGTAATCTTCATCCTCGTAAACTATCTCTTTCCACGATTCTCGAGCGATACTTTTTAGATTATTTTTAAACGAAGTTACATGAAACACGATCCGATGATTGAATGGACGATGGAATAAGAGAGAAAAAGAGAGAAAGAGAGAAATAGAGAAATAGAGAGAGAAAGAGAAAGAATGAGAGTGAAAGATAAGAGGAGGTAATCGGTATCCAAGAAAAATCACTTCAATCCTCGAAGAAGATACTGATTGGAGGGAACTTGTTTTTCTTTTCAATTTTTTTCCTTTTTTCTTTTAGAAAAAGAATCTCTTTCTCGAGCATTCGAGAAGAGATTTATCTTAGATCGTTTGAGATTTAGAGAAAATAATAAAAAAAAATAAAAAGAGAAAGAAGAAGAGATCGAGAGAGAGAGAGAGAGAGACGTTATGAAAAGGGAGGATATATGTATGTATATATGACATGCAATTGTTGGAGAGAATAAGAGCTCATGAGTGGTGTCGAGTGGCAACAATGTTTCTGTTGATTGTAAACGACGACTGCAGTACTTTCGTAGCTTTAAGACGATTGCGTTGAGAGATTTTATCTTGTTATATTTTTTTCTCCTTTTCTTTTCTTTTCTTTTCTTCTCTTTTCTCTTCTTTTCTTTGCCTTTATATTATTTAACTTTTTCTTATTTTTTTTTTTTAATTTCATAATATTTCTTCGCTAACTCGTTTACACTAGCTTATTCGTTTCGTTCGATATTATTTTGCAACGTGTAAAATGATTAAGCGTGTAAGTATGTGTGTACACGTGTAGATACGTGTGTATGTATGTCCGTAAATTGAAATGGCGCATGAGTTAAGACACGTACGTATGATATATGTATGTATGTATGTATGTATGTATGTATGTATGTATGTATATATGTATATATGTTTTTACGTATGTATATATGTTTTTACGTATGCATATAATATCAATTCGGCCAAATTTCTTCATACCGTACGTTTCGTATATAACGCGTCGTAATCATATCCCCATTTTATTACATTTGGTATAACCAAAAAAAATCAAAGGAAAAAAGAGAAAAATAAAAAGATTAACCCACGCCCCAATAAATCGCGATATTTCATCGCGATATTTAATCATACGGATATTGAATATCAATTAAATATAATCATTTCCAGCAGAATCATGAATGATCGATCGAAAATTTTTGTTTTAATTCGAGAAGAAAATGATTATCTCGTTTACAAGTAATCATATATAGACGAATAAAACCGTCAACATTGATTCGTCTTGATTGACTCTTCGAATGAGCGGTCATTAATTAGAGGATTTTTTACTTTTCATTTATTTCTATTTTGTTTTGTTTCATTGCGTAACAAAAATTTGGCCGACAGGTAAGAGAGAAGCACACTCTATGCTCGCGTCATTTCTGTCTTCGCACTCGTAAACAAATCGTTTCAATTTGCGAGAGTCTATGAACGTTTTACTCATCGATAATGCAAGAACAACGTGAAGACTAGCTCGTATTAGATAGGTGATATCGATTCAATATATATATATATCTTTTTTTATCTAATTTAATTCGAAATAAAGAAAAAAAGATTGAAAGAAATCTCGATCGAGAGATCACGGTCGAACGTTAGCGATGCTTGTTATATAATTTTAATTGGGAAAAAGAGAGAAAATTAAAAAAAAGAAAATAACTTTGGACGTACTTTGCAAGTCGAAACATTTCGAGATCTCGTCCGATAATGAAATAAGCTGGACCGAAAAGGATACGATGTTTAATATTTCTTTTTGTTGAAAGAAAAGAAATAAACAAAAAAAAAAAAAAAGAAATAAAGAAAGGAAAGGAATTACACAAAACGCGTACGCACGCATATATGAACATTATGTATATCAATATGTACGAAGTATTATAAATTCGACGTTAAATCGAGCGTGGTTAACTGCGATATGTATGAAAATACGACGTTTATACATATATATATGTGTGTATGAACATACGACGTTTATACATATATGTATGTGTGTATGTCCGTGTACACGTATTACATATATATTTCCATAAAACATAGAGATATATTAAAAGTAAAACAATAACAACAACAATAACAACAACAATAACAACAACAACAACAACGACAACGATGACAATTTTTCACGGTTAAAACGTCGTGTCACGACACCACGTATTTTCCAATCGATTAAACGGCAAATATCCTTAGACTCAGTCACGCGACACACAATTATAGATACATGTGCGTATGTATATAAAACTTATACATATACTTATATATGCATGTGTACATAAAAAAAAAAATATATATATATATATATATATATATATATATATAAATATACATATACATGCTCGAGAGCTCAAAGGATCTTTATCGTCGTAAAGTTTTCGATTGAAATCATAGAAAAGCGACGACACGATGGCGGTAATTGAATCAACGATCTTTTTTTCTATTTTCTCTTCTTTTTTTTTCTTCTTTCTCTTTCCTGTTTTGTTTTAATTTTTTTATTTTTTGTTTTCCCGAAGGGAATCGCCGATGTAAATGATGTTACGCGCGAGATCAACTCCGCTTTTTATTATTGTTATGATCGGATTTGTTATTACCATTTAATCGGATTACGATCCCCGTTAGTTACGTTATTATTATTATTATTATTATTATTATTATTATTATTATTATTATTATTATTATTATTATTATTATTATATCGACAGATATATTAATGTTTTTAATAACGTGATGTCTGTCATTCCACTTCGATATCGTAGAATATTTAACGCGATACCATAATAATAAATAATTAATGCCATCGAGGTGTATGATTAGCAAAGATATTGATATAGAGAATATATTTGTGTACGAAATGTAATTAATTATTTATGATTATGCGAGGTTAAACGAAAACGTTAAGGTCGTTCACGATGTTCCTCAAAGTTAAATTTTCTGATTATTTTGATAAATCTTATTCTCTCTCTCTTTCTCTCTTTTTGGCCAGATCGATGATTCAATTTAAAATAGCAAAAAAAGAAACAAAGATCGTCGCGTTTGTTCTCTTTTTTCTCAACTTCATCTTTCCTCGTGACCAATGATTATCTCGAGATAATCATTTTTTCTTTATAATTTTCTTTTTTCAATTTTTTAATCTGTTCCGTATATTATTATATTATCTATTATCGGCGTTTGTGCTCTCTCTCTCTCTCCATATATGTGTATATATATATATATATATATATATATATATATATATATATGTATGTATATTTATATTTATATATATTTATCGTTACTTTGAAAAATTAGCATAAATGACATAAAAACAACACATAATCCGAATAAACCAAGGTCAAAGCGAGTACAGAAAGCAAACGAAATCATATTGTGAATGCAATAATAATAATAATAATAATAATAATAATAATAATAATAATAATAATAATAATAATAATAATAATAATAATAATAAGAATAAGAATAAGAATAACATTAACAATAATAATAATAATAAGAACAATAATAAGAAGAATAATAAGAACAACAACAATAATAATAAGAATAATAAAAACTAAGATAACGGGGAAAGAAGCTTTTGCGCGCCACGTTCTCACAACATCGAAATAAATAACGCTTCGCATCGATATATAATTGAACGCTAAAATCAAACGATAACAAGAAGATAAAAGAAACGATAAAAAAAAAAAAAAGAAAAAGAATAATAATACCATAAAGAAAAAGTTTCGAGATGGCGGACGAGACTTTAGAGACTTCTTTTTCAGTTTTTTTTTCTTATAAGCAGATAATAGAATATTGCAGTCCTATCAACCGCGCTAATCGACGAGCAATTAATAATTAATCATAATCGGTTTATGAACATTTTTATGATGCTTAAAATGCAGGATCGTTTTCATTTTAATATGATAGAAAAAAAATATATATATATATATATATATATATATATATATATATATATATATATTCTATCATTACTGAAATCATTACTGAAAAATTAATACTTTAACATGATTATCGAATTGTGACTTCATGCGTTACAAGATATTTAGACGCAATGATCCATGCACTTCAAGCTGCACAAACGTTTTGACATTATCTGCATATATATATATATATATATATATATATATATATATACGTACACACATATTGCACGTATGTATATAGGGTGTAAATCGATAGTGGATCGAATCGAGGATATTTTAATAAATCGTTGAAAAGTATAAAAAGATTGTTGACGTTATCAATGCGATCGATATCGTTAATGTTTTCGAAAAAAACATATTTTACTCGAGGTAATATCTCACGAACGAAATCTCGAAACTAATGAAAAAATAAATATAAAAAAGAAGAGTCAGAAAATTGATCGTCGTTATATAGGCACACGGATGTTAATAACGAAGAAAATGGGATACGTTCGAACGTACTAAGCATTTATATTTTTAGATCCTCGGACCTAAAATAATTTTAAATCGACGATGTAACATTATAATCGTCTATGAACATTTACGTACGCGCGTTTAATTCATATTATTTACAAATGACTAACAAAACCAATGCGATTGAAATTTAATTAATCTTTTTGGCTCGTCCACGCACGGATCTCTCTCTATGTCCGTCCATCCATCCCGGTTTCCCGTTAAAATTCCGTAAATCGTAAAATAATATTCCTATCATTCTCTCGGAAAGAATTAAAAGATTACACATGCATATATGATTTTGCTCAGTCGTTTTGCTTTGTACGGAAAGGACAAAAAGAAAAAAAAATACAATAAAATCGTTAATAATCCCATCCCCATCCATCTCGTTAACAAGATTTAATTAACTCCTGTTAACGAAACGCACCCTTTATACACGTGCCATTGCATACGCAATATTCGTGTGTACGTAATATTCGTAGTACGCACGTGTAAGTACGACGCGAATGATGTTCGAAAAATTTCAGACATTTACAATTAACACGAAACAATACTAAATGTTCAATGAGAATTGAAGTGAAACGATATTTTATCCGTTTGAGCAAGCAACAAAAATTTGCAACTTTTAGAAACGTATCTCGTATACATAAACGTATGTATTTAAGTACTTACGCCCTCGAGGCTCGTCTGTAGCGATAGGAAAGAAAAGAATATAGCGGATAGAAAAAGAGGTATATAAGAACGAAACGGAATGGTATAAGAAAATAAAATGGAATTGAAAGAAAACTATCCTAGCGTATCGCGAGTCGCGATATTTTTTTTACTCTAAAACCGCAAATCCGCGATATTTTCACCGATAAAGCGCTCCCGATATACTCGAGCTGTGAGAATTTTCGCGAAGTATTTTATATGGTACTGTCTTTCTAGCACGCGTGGATTTTCAGCAAGGCACAGACGACGATGTGGTTGCAGCGTACAATCGATCGTTTTAACTATCATTATGTAACGGAGACATGTGCTGATCTTATGCATGTATCTATATATATATACTCACGTAGATAAAGATATACATATATATATTCACGTAGATAAACATATACATATACATATACGTATACATACATACATATATACATATTTATATGTATATACATGTATGTATAATACGACAATCAACGATACCAAGAAAATTAACACGAAATTTTGAATGAATAGCACACATCCACTGTTAGTGCGGTTGCTCGCATTTACGATATAAAGGATGTCCCAAGGTCGTTGCACGTTTAAACGTGCTTCGTTTTCTTTCTTTTTTTTTTTCGTAAAAAGAAGAACAAGATCCAGGGATCCTAATTGTTTGAAATATTTAAAATGGACGAGAGAGAGAGAAAGAGAGAGAGAGACTCTACCGTCCGAAATTCCATTATTCCTTTCTCGCTCATCTTTTATTTTCTCTATGGTCCTCCCTATGTCCCTCGCCCTCTCACCTCTCCCTCTCCCATTCCTTTTTGAATCGAATCGAACACGGCCAC
This sequence comes from Dolichovespula media, assembly GCA_911387685.1. Taxonomy (NCBI): domain Eukaryota; kingdom Metazoa; phylum Arthropoda; class Insecta; order Hymenoptera; family Vespidae; genus Dolichovespula; species Dolichovespula media. Next base: position 3,305,525 of record OU426860.1, read on the forward strand.
ATACGATTTTAAATGCAAGATACACCTGAATGTTTCATTCGTTAATAGATTTCAATAGGAAACGTAAAAAAGTATATATAAATATATATATACATTTATTCCTATCCAACGCGATCAACATTCTATTTAGCTTTGTTTATTTTTTTATTTTATTTTACTTTATTTTATATATATATATATATAAAATATATATATAAAAATAGTATCAACGTTTCAATTTTTTTTCTTTCGTAGTCATTGCAGTAAATAGCAAATACTATCACATTTTAATTCAGATACTATGACAATTCTTGCCGAAGAGAAATTTTTAAGACTTTTAAGATAAAGTTCTGTTTTTGTTTCTTTTTTAATGATTTCGTTTAACTTTGTCAAATACAAAGAATCTTCGGTTTTTGTTAAATGCATTTCGGTCTTGGGTCATCCTGTTATATAATGTACCTATGAGTAACATATATACACATATATCATATATATATATGTATGTATGTATGTATGCGTAAGACAGATACAAGTACAGAGAAGTGCAAATCTTATGGCATCATAGATACGTGACGACAATAGATATACATATGTGTAGATATACAGATTGGTATATATAGGCCTTGCTGATGATGATTAATATTGCACTCACCATATTATAATCATCAATTTTGCTGATAGAGCGGAGAAAGATGTTGACCCTGACAATTGTCGGCCCATCAACTACGTTGACCGGAACAGAACAAAACAAATCGATTAATTAAGTCAGTCACCTCTGTGAACAACCGAGCTTTGCTTATTTGCTTTTCATTTTATCTTTTTATATTTTTATTTATTTATTTTTTTATTATTATTTATTTTTTATTTATCGCTTTTTTTTTCGCTCTTACTTTTCGTTTCCCCCGTTGAAATAGAATTCGTGAATTCTTTTTTTTTTTTTTTTTTTTTTTAGTTTTTATATCTTAGTCTTAGTCTTTCTTATCCCTAAATTATCAATGCATCCTCTTCGTTTTCCTTTTCGTTAATATCCTCCTTTGATCCTTTTCGTTAATATCCTCCTTTGATCCTTTTGCTCCATTCGTTAAATATCTTCTCACTCTTTTATCTCGATTGAAAAGTATTTCCTCGCGACCCTTGCGTTGTTTTTCTTTCTTTTCTTTTCTCTGTTTTTCCCTTCTTCTACGCACGTTCGCACGTTTTCTCGTCGCAAGAAAGGAAGAGAAAGGTTAGAGACAAAAATTGGCGAGAAAAAAAAAAGAGAAACAAAAATCTTTTCGCGCGGCATCCGACAGCGTCGCGACGCTGCTTCGCGAACGTAAGTTCGGGGGCTGACAATATAATATAGTGATGCGAGGAACACGTGCGACAGAACGTAAAACGCGATCACCAAGTTAAAAAAAAAAAAAAAAAAAAAAAAAAAATAAAGAAAGAAAAATATAGTACAGGGTACGCAACGTGTTCCTATTAAAAAATCGCCCGTCATTTTTCGGAGCGAATAAACGACCATTATTTTCGACTTATCTCTTATAACAATCTCTTCGAAATGTTTCGAACGTCTTTATGGAGATCGTTATAAGAGTAAATGCGTCGCTTCTGTCGTCGATTATTTTTATCTTCTTTATTTATTTTAATCATACGCGGAAGTCATCGTCCTCCTACGAACGGTGCTTTCGATACTATTGGGATCAATGAAAAAATCTGTGGGAAATAGAGAGAGGGAGAGAGAGAGAGATAGGGAGAGAAAGAGAGAGATTTAATATACTGCTATAGAAAGAAAGAAAAATAGATGCACGTTACCATTCGTCTCTGATTGTAATAGCCTTATGCGATTCGTGATAAAACGTCATTGATAACAGAGCCTTCTAATGATAATGCGATGTCCGATTTGAAGTTTGATGTATCAAGAAAATGAAAAATAGAAGTAATAAAAAGATAAATAGAGAGAGAGAGAGAGAGAGAGAGAGAGAGAGAGAGAGAGGGAGAAAGAGAAATAGAAAGAGAGATAGAAATAGTGATAAAAATAGATGGACAGATAGATAGGATAGATAGATAGGATGGATAGATAAAGGGAAAGAGAGCATGAAAAAAAGGGAGAAAAAAATAGAAGAGAGAAATAGAAACGCACAGCGGGGGCTATTGTTCGAAGCTAAATGATGAATCATATGAATCGTACGGATCATATCGAATGGGGTGGGGGGTTAAGAGGGGTTTGGTGGATTGGGTAGAGTTGATCATGGTGATGGTGGTGATAGTGGTGTATCGAAAGAATTCTAATTGGTTTTCGAGTATTACGTAAACGAATGAGGATGATACACGATCGACGCGTCAGACTCGTATGTATATATATATATATATATATATATATATATATATATATATATATACCTGTATTAAATAATAGTTGAAAATTAGAAGAGAAGGAGAATGATTCGCGAGATGTATGTACACTTGGCTAAACGCCAGACAAATTTGTCTCTTCTTCTTTTTTATATCTTCTTCCTCTTCCTCTTCCTCCACCTCTTCTTATCCTTATTCTGCTTCTTCGTTTTCTTCCTTTTCATTTTTTTTTCACTTTTTCAGTATTTTTTTTCTTTTTCATTTTTTATTTTTTTCGTGGTACGATGAATTGCTTAGTATCCTAAAGAACGCGTTAGTGAAAATGGTAACAACACAACGTTAACGTTCCTCGTCACTTTTGGTCTTCGTTCAATGCTTAGATCACATGAATTTACATATGCATATACACATACATATCATATACATATACATATACATGTACATATACATTATATACATATACATATACATATACATTATATACATATACATATATACATGTGTGTGTGTGTGTGTGTGTATTGTGTATATATATTTTATTTTGCCGTTGTCGTAGTATCATGGAAAGAATCAAGATGAATTCGACAAGGTTATTCATGAATAGAGAGAGAGAGAGAGAGAGAGAAAGAGAGAGAGAGAGATGATCTGGCATGCGAGTCAAGAGGAAGATATTGCCTCTTAGGTTTGTAATTTCGCTTGAATGTCGAATACGACGTATGACAAGCCTGAAACTACGAATTTCATTTTGATTTTTGTTCCGCGATACTTACGAACAAAAAAGAGAAAAGAAGAAATTCGTCCATTGGAAGGGAAAATTTTCTACTTTTTTCTTTTTGTTTCTTCTTTCTTTTGTTTGGCGAATGAAAAATCGTAAAATATAAAGGTGAACGAACGGACAGACGGACTGATGGACGTCGATAGTTTCGAACGAGTTACCTGCTATAACGACGATAATGACAATGACAATAATAAAAATAAAAAAAAAAGAAAGAAAGAAAGAGAGAAATAACAGAGAAAAATAAAAAGGACGCCCTTAGAAAAGGACTCGATAATCGAGTGTTCTCTTAAGAAAAACAATTTATCCCTGAGACCACGGGAGTCAACCTTGAACACGTTAGACATATTTAAAGCTACGTACGTATATTTGAAAACCTAAAAAAACGAGCATATGCCCAGTCGTTTTTACTGTCGACGATGTTCTCGCCGATTTGTATTATGTATGTAGGTTTTCAAGAGTATTTAACGGAAGGTAATTATCTCGAAATGTATGTATGTGTAATCTTGTTGGATTGGGTCGATTCACGTTAATTATAAAAGTGGATATATCGTTGAGTAACTTTGATGACCTTATCACGGGTTTACGTGTATATATATATATATATATATATATATATATAAGTGAACCATAATCGACGATCCATTAGTGGAGCTCTTATAGACGGATTACTCGGAGGCAGGGATATACACGCGCAAACACACACACACGCGCATTTATATAGACATACATGCACAGATTTATATACACGCACACACACGCGGATATATATAGACATACATCCACAGATTTATATATATATAAACACACACACTCGTCAACGTACACGAACAGACATATAACGGATACGTATGACATATATAAACGACAGGGAGGAAATCCAACGCGTCTATATATACCCGTTCGTTACTCATTCGTGCGATGTGTATCGATCGGAGAGGCCATACCGATAAACTCTGAATTTACCCTCTCGCGGTCCATCTCTCTTTTCGTGATGGAGGTCAAGTTGGCTCGCCTGGAGCGCATATATACGTACATATATACATTGTATATATGTATCAATATAAGTACTATGTATAGGGACTACGATAGGTTATGTATGTACCTACGTACGTATTTATCGTATATATGTATTTACATACATACCCATACGTACACACATAAGTACGTGTGTTTGTGTATACGCGTATTCGCCCGTTCATGGTTATGATGTATAGAAGGAATAAGCTTCTGCTAGGGGTAGAAAGTAAAGGAAAGGAAATCGCATGGGACCGATTCCGACGTTCCCTTAGGGAGGTCAAAGTTCAAAGAGAATCGGAAAGTATACGACTGTTGACAAGATCAACTGGCTTATGCATCGTTCCTGCCAATCTTTCTTCTCTTATTGGGATACTCCCCCCCTCCCCTTTCTCTCTCTATATATACATATATACATCAATCTATCTATTTATCTATCTATCTATCTATCTATCTATCTATCTATCTATCTATCTCACTCTTTCATTCCTTCTTTTCTATTCCTTTCTTTCTTTCTTTCTTCCTCCCCCTTTTTTTTTTAATATTTTTTGTTTCCTCTCGTCCCTCCATTGATATCTTTCATCCTGTAACGCGAGCATCGGGGAACTTTGGCATCGAACCAAAAACGTGTCAAGGAAAGGGCGGGAGATAGGGTGGTTGAGAAGGAAGGAGGATGAGAGGGAGGGTGGGAGGGGGTAGGGGAGAGATACGTTCGCTCGTGTTAACCTATACCTTCCTTCTCCAAGTCTCTCCTTCCATTCTGATAGATTTTTACCGATTTCCTCTTGCTTTTCTTTTTCTTTTTACTTCTTCTCTTTTGTTTCATCAGGGTCGTCCGTCCCATATCAAACGTTATCTCTAATGCGCGATGTCGTATATCCATCCCGCCCCCCCCCCCTCCCACTCCCACTACCCCCGTTCGATGACGTATTTCACGACGTCTTAAGTAGATGCGAATTGGAACGTATCGCTTACGTAAGTACTCGGATATCTATGACGATCCTCTTCTCCCTTACCCCCCCCCTCCGTCCCCCCCACCGGTAAGTACTATGCAATATTGGATATATACACTCGTAGTTCGTATTCGCGTTTATTATATGGTCCGTCTTAATATTATATATTAAGTCAGCTTGTTGACGGGCGTGGCTATACTTTACGCGTCTAATTCCGTTCGTTTTTGTTTCTTTCTCTTTTTCTCTTTCGAAGTAATCAGGTAACGTTTATCGATTATCAATTATTAATTATTACCGTCGCCGTCTACGTTGCACGAATTCGCGTAATACGTATCGGAGGAACGTTTATTGATTATCAATTATTAATTAACATCATCGTTGTTCGTACTAAATTCGTATCGTGCGTATTTCGCATTATTAGGAACGGATCGAGCTAGGATATATTTCGTATGGACGGGAATTAAGTACCTAAATGGGTTTATCGAATCGTTTTTAAATTGAAGAAGAAAAAAAAATTAAAAAAAGAGATAGATATATAGATAGATAGAGAGAGAGAGAGAGAGAAAAATGCTTGGCACATAGATAAAACAGGAAATTACCTTAGGGGAAAGGAAAGTAATTATAAAATTCGATTCGAACGTCCAATGTACTTGTGTATATACAAAAATACATACATACATACGTACATACATACATACATACATACATACATACCTACATACCTACATACATACATACGTTGCGAAAGTTCAATTACCCTTTCGGAAATTTCAAATTTTCGTGATAAATTGAAAAATCCATTGGTAGCTGTTTCTAAGCGATGATATTGCGTGTAAGCGAAACTAGCTCTCTCTCTCTCTCTCTCTCTCTCTCTCTCTCTCTCTCTCTTTCTTTTTCTTTTTCTCTCTTTCTCTTTCTCTCTCGATGTTCCTTGTTCGTCGGCAATCAAACTTACTGACGGGAAGACGTACGAGAATTATACGACGAGAATAGATATCATAATTGCCCAACTCACCCTCGCTCTACTTCTATCCTACTTTCTCATTTCCAATCCTCTCAACCCCCGTCAATTACCCCTTCTACTCCCTATCTACCTCTCATCCCTCACTCCACGAAACCTTACTTCTATTCTATCGTAGCTATATCTACATACATACACACATATATATATATATATACATATATATATATATATATATATATATATATATATATAAGTATATTTACTTTAACGTACTTACATAATTTGTTCGCACATAGTTACTCGAACTCGGTTCGCTTAATTCGGGCTCCTAACATAGACGAAAATTGTTCGGGAAAAGTTTCCCGACTTACGTTTCGTTCCTTGTTTGTCTTGTAAAGTGCCTACCCGACTCCCCCCCCGCCGCCCAATTCCCCCGGCCTTCACTTACTTCTCTCTCACAGCGAATACCCAATCCCGAACGACAAATTCTTCTCTTTCCTTTCACTTTCCCTTATGCGATTCGACCGGATAGAAAAATTCGATAGATTCTTTACTATCGTCTTAAGAATCCGATACCTTTTACTATCTTAGGATACTCCAAATAGATTTTACTCTTTATCCTCCTATCTCTTTGTATTTTTTTTTTTCTTTCATCTTGTTCCTTTCATTTTACATTTTCCTTTTTGTCTTTTTTTATTTTTATTTTTATATTTTTATCCTTTGTCGTTTCAGTCGTGAAACTAATCGAACGAAAAGTTTTTCGTCCTTTTCTTTCTCTCTCTCTCTCTCTCTCTCTCTCTCTCTGTCTTTCTCTTTGTTATCGCCCTTTGAAAAACATAGTTTCGCGTAAATACGAGTCAATCTCTTCCACTCGAATATCGCAGAATGTTTTTTCGGTTCATCCTTAAACGACGAACCACCACCGTTTCCATTTAATCGTTTCTTCGTTTACCCTCTCTTTTTTTCTCACCACCCCCTTCCCCCACCTCGTATTTTTCATTGTTTGCCAACGAAAAACGCGTTTGCTTTTTCTCTTTCTTCCTTTCTTTCTTTTTTTTTTTATCGCTTTATTTCCCAGCTCTCTCCCACTCCAACCCCCTTGATTCTTTGTGAGAAACTAATTTGTTCGCTTTATTTACCAGGAATTACGATGAAGTCGTAAATAAATAGAACGAACCACTCGAATCGATCATCAATGGGAGGGAAAAAGAAAGAGATAGATGGATAGATGGATAAATAGATTGATAGATAGATAGATAGATAGATGCTGAGTGAATTAGGTTGAAGGAGAGAGAGAGAGAGAGAGAGAGAGAGAGAGAGAGAGATCAAATCTCTTACTCTATTTCCTACTTTCTCTTTTTTCTATTCTTTTTTTTTTCCTGGAGAGGAATCGAAATGTTTTCTTTCCTTTTTTTTTTTTTATAGAAATCTGTACAACTACTGTTTCCAAAGATAAAGTAAATAATGTGTTAAAATTGCTCGGGTAATTACTTTTCTTTGCGATATCGGATTCAATTGAAGGAGATTCTCCCCTTTTTTTATTTTCTATCGCGAAGAATTCACAATAAAATTTCTTCTCTTCGTTTCATTTTCCCCTTTCTTTTTTCTTTTCTTTTTCTTGATCCCACATTGATGATACATCCTGACACCTTTGTATATAATGTCAAAGAAAGTTGAAGAAGGATAGGCAAGAAGTTAATTAAATTTCTGACAGATGTTGCCAGTTGAAAATAATATATAACACGACTTTCATATTTGCATCGACCGTAAAATAAGTTCTTAATCCTTAATTAAGATACACACACATATAAATATATATATATATATATATATATATATATATATATATATATTAGGTCGTCAAGGATGAAGTTTGTAGTTAATAATCCTAATTGCCTTTTTTCTTTCTACAAATTTCATCATTAACGACCTAATATATATATTAGGTCGTCAAGGATGAAGTTTGTAGTTAATAATCCTAATTGCCTTTTTTCTTCCTACAAATTTCATCATTAACGACCTAATATATATATATAAAGTATTTTCAAGAAACTCACAAATAAAATCCAAAATTACCGTTCGATCGTACACGTCGAGGTATTAACAAAAGAAGAAAAAGAATTAAAAATAATAAAAAAAAAAAAATATTTTTATCGACCATAGTCGGCAACCCATGCTACGATTGGTATTTATACGGGTGCCAACTATAGTCAACGTCCGTGAGATCGTCAGCGATGGTTACGTTTTTGATCGATGATCTCGGGCTCTGTCAATGATCGGTTACACAAAAAAAAAAAAATATAAATTATTTACAAAAAAAAAAATAAAATAAACGAGAATAACAAGTCGTTGATATGGTCCGACGAGACATTTAGTCGATCGTACCAATCGTACCGCAAACAACCGATTAATTATATATCGACGATAGTTTACTTTTATATAAAACAGAGTCTCGACCGTTATCGTCGGTCGTGTCACTTCGTACAGAACTCGGGACCGCCGTAACAAAAAGTTTAAGCGAAAAAGGGGATGCTTTTGATAGTTCCTCGGGACCCCCGGTAATCGTTGTACGATGATCGTCGTCGTATCGTAAACGAGGGCATCGTATCGATTTCGAAACGTACGACGTCACAACGAAATCGCGATCGACCCTTTTCTTCTTCTTCTTTTTCTTCTTCTTTTTCTTTTCTCCCTTCTTTTATCGTCCATAATAATAATAACAACAACGATGACGGTTCGTTACGAGGAATTACGGTCGAACGGTTTCACTTGGTGAAAGCGTCGTGAGGAGAGAGGGGGGCAAACGTATATCAACAAGAGGAAGCCGGTTAACTTTTATCAGAGCTATAGAAAAATCAACGAGCGATGTCAGTAGGTTCGACACTTAAGGACGACGAGATGTGACAGGCGTCTCTACCAACTAAAGAGGGGTCCCAAGACGAAAATGACATGATCAGTAAGAGTATTTGTGCGTGCGTCTCTCTCTCTCTCTCTCTCTTTCTCTGTACGTGTGCGTGTGTATCAGAGAGAAAGAGAGAGAGAGAGAGAGAAAGGCAGTAGGGTGAAAAATAAATACATTTACGTGGCACGATAAACGTCGAAAGACAACGATTGATGCGCTCAGACGTGAAGGGAAATAAGGAACAAGAGATATAAACTTTATTTGTTTTTTCTTTCTTTTTCTCTTCTTCCTTTCTTTTCCTCCTTTTTGTTGTCTTTCTAACGCATATATATATATATATATATATATATATATTTATATATTTATATATATATATATATATATATATATATTTACGTACGTGCGCTCGACTCTCTGTGTGTGCGTGTGTGCAATGTGTGCATATATCTCTCTCTGTATGTACGTCTATGAAAATATACTTTACACAAAACCCTGTCTACGAAGGAGTGACAATAAAACAACGACAGTGCGAATACATCGAATTATTTGATAACTATCGAACAGTTTTGGAGGTGAAGATGTATTGCATATCGACTAAATAATCGAAAAACAATAACAAAAATATTCGACTCGCGCGTTATCCGTGCATTGTCGCAAAGGGAAAAAAGAATTTTTTATCTTTTTTTTTTGTTTATCGTGTTCTATCCGAAATATAACTACTGGGATATATATATATATATCTGAGACAATACGATTTAGATTTTTTTTTCGAGTTACCATGGTGCTACTCGCATGCCCTAATACAATCTTGAAACATTTAATACTGATATAGTGATATATTTGAGACTCATATGTAAGATGTATATATAGTATATATAATTAAAATGGTTTTAGATAGAAATGTAGAAAGAGACGAATAGAATTAGAGAAAGAGAATGGGGGAGAGAAAGTGACGGAATAGTAGGAAAAAAATAGAGAGATAGATAGATAGAGAGAGAGAGAGAGAGAGAGAGAGAGAGAGAGAGAGAGAGAGAAAGGGGAACACAAGGGAGACAGAGAAATGATAGAAAAAGATGTGTTTTTTGTACATATGTGAGAAGGTAATAGCAGTACTATAATGGAGGATATATTATCGAATTCATTATTACAATCAATGAATATGTATAATAATACATATAGATACAGTTGTGCGTCTGTCTTTCATTTAAAAAACGAATACCTATAAATATTCTCCTTTCTTTTTAGGAGAAATATTTAGGCGTTCGTTCAGAAAATGAGAAACACGAATACTGTAATTATCGATTAGGAATCGATATACGCGACAATAATCGATCATGAGCTTCGACGCGTATACAAAAAAGGGACACGCACGTCACATCGATTATTGCGTGTATTGATTGTAAGAACATCGGATTCGATTCGTGGTTTATAGTCTTTGCATTGTGGGTACGTATAGAGGATATTTATAGATAAATTGTGGGATTACAAATACTCAGCATGATTTGATAATAACGATAATACAAACGGTGATAATAATAATAACATTAATAACGATAATAATAACAACGATAATAGTGATAATAATAACAGTAAGAATAATATAATGTGTCGGTGAAAATTTCGAGGTCCATTTTATTAACTTACCATGGTAACGTCATCTATTTTTGAGATACTTCGAACAAATATGTTGACGCGGACAACCGCGGGTCCATCTAACGTGGCAAACAGAACAAAAAGGATTAATCAAACGCTGAGCAATGAACAAAATCGAATTAATCGCTATGGCATTGTGGTTTAGGAGAGATAATCTTTCCGGTCTTTTTTTTTTTTTCTTTTTAATGATCCACGTTCGAGAAGGTAGTCGAACCCTCTCGCTCCTCTCGTTGGCTCGCTTTATCCTGAATGGTAAAAAAAAAAAAAAGAGAGAGAAACAAAGAAACGAGTAGATTAAGAAGAAGATGATGATGATGATGAGGAGGAGGAGGAAGAAGAAGAAGTATTAGAGAAGAAGTAAATGAAGAGGCCGATGATGAAGAAGAAGATCGAGAAGAAGAAAAGGAAGAGAAGGAGGAAGAAGTATTAAAAATAAAGAGATGCGTACCGCATCAATTTTAACGATTTCGACGATGGTTGAAACCATGAGATTAAAACCCATGCGCTTACTTTACGTTTACTTACGATTACGGTCTTTTTCTTTTTCTCTGTATCTTTTACATTTTGTTTTTTTTTTTTTTTTTTTTTTTTTTTTTTTTTTTTTTTTCTTAACACATATGCCGAAAATCTTTCAGTTTCTCTCTCGTCATTTTCTTCCGGATTACTTTTATCCTCACTCGATTATTTTTAATCTTTCCCTTTTTTATCCCCGCCACCCCTCTACATGCTATATACACATACGCAAGTATAATCGTCGTCGTCGTCGTCGTCATCAACGTCGTCATCGTCGTCGCCGTCATCAACATCATCATCATTAAAAAGCATCGCGGTAGTTGTGAACGAGACGACACTTTCTTACTATGGTGCTTTACTTTTTATTTACTCAAGAAGTCAAGTAGTCCCTCCCCCTCCCCAATTTAAAACGTCCCTCCTTAATGAGCCTGCTTCTTCGGGCGCGAGAAATGAAAATTAAGATGTTCTAGCGAGGGAGCGCAAATGGAAGTGGTATGGGGGATAGAGATAAAAAAAAGGCAGAAGAAGTAGAGGAAAGGAAAGAGAAGAAGAAGAAGAAGAAGAAGAAGAGGCGAAGGAGGAGGAGGAGGAGGAGGAGGAGGAGGAAGAGGAAAAAGAAGAAAATGGATTGCAAGAGAAGATCGAGCTAAAGGGTACGATAGGATGGAGGATATAGGATATAAGATTGGAATGGTACTATCGTGGATTGAACGGATGTATGCGCGCGCGTGTGTTTTGCGCGTGGTGATGATCGATAAGAGGGGGGGGGGGGTGGAAGGAGGAGGAGGAGGAGATGGAAAAAGATGGTAAAGCGAAAAGAGGAATATGCGAAGACATCGCTTTGAGTCTTTGCACGCTGCAGTAAGTATCGATTTCCCGGCAATAATCGAAAATCCTTTCGATATTCGGGAATAAAGTGAGAAAATATAACGGAGATGGAGACAGGGAAATTGATAGAAGGAGATAGATGGAGACAGAGATAGAGATAGATAGATAGATAGATAGATAGATAGATAGATAGATAGATAGATAGAGAGAGAGAGAGAGAGAGAGAGAGAAGGAGAAGTTGAACGAGGACGTACGTAAAATGTAAGTTTGAGATACGTATAACGAAGAGAACTTAGCGGAAAATGACGACTACGGCGAATGCGAATACGATGACTACGTTGATGACGGATAGTAATGGCAAAGTTCGTGCTCGTTATGAAATTTTGATTTGGATGCCTCACGACATTTCAGTTTAATCCATGAGAGAAACGAGCCTGTTGGCGTTAGTTAGGAGTGATGCCGTTGTCGGTTGTCGGTCGTCGGTGATGATTACGAGACGACGCCGATGAGAGGTACCACGGTGGGCACAGAAACGGCAGTAAGGGTGAGTGGGGAGTGGGGGATGGTAGGGTGATAGGATGAGGGATGGTAGGGTAGATGGTAGGGTCAAATTGAACGGAGCTGCAGCTGAGCTAAACTGAATCGAACCGGTGCCCGAGCCCAAACTCGAGTTCAAGCCCGAGCCTGAAATAGGGCTCAGCTGAGCCGAGTCGAGCAGAGCCGAGCGAAGGGCTGGTTTGAGTTGGCGCTGATTCGCGTCGCCTCGTTCACTAACGTCGTGGCGTAATGAATTTCTAGGTTACTCCGCTAACTCTCGCAATCGAGCAAATCGATAATCCCGTAGGAAATTAACTACTGGCAACGAACGAATCGATAGTCGGTTTGCTTGAATGCCCAGAGGATGTACGAGGATACGGGTCGACAGAATAAATTAAATGCTTTAGACAAATTGATAAATATACAATGCTCCGGGGAATAGGTTGGGTAAGGGAAACGGAGCGGGGAGAGGAGTGGAAGAGGCAGAGAAAGGGAAAGAAAGAAAATGGATGAGGGAAAGAAGACAGAGAGAGAGAGAGAGAGAGAGAGAGGGTGCAAGAAGGAAAAAAGATAAAGAAAAGAAGCGAAGAAAGGTGATGATGAATAGGGTTTCCGTCGATATCGACGATTACTTTCGCGATTACTAGTACCTGATACTAGGGCCGCATTTAAAATCTATATATATGTATATGCGTCTATATTAAAAAAAAAAAAAAAAAAATAAGAAGAAGAAAAAAAAAGAAACAACGAACTAGGTCGGAACGAAGAGTTTTTATAAATTTAAACCGACTTGAAAACCACGGGCCTTTCCTCCCCCATCTTTTTCCTTTTGTCTTTTTATTTATTTATTTGTTTTTTCTTCCCTTCTTTCCCTCCTTTTAAAGAGCGAAGCTCGAAACGTTCGTTCTTATATTTCACGAACTTCCGGAATAGGAAACGACTATCCGAAAGGATACGGATTCGTAAAATATTTAAGGGACGTTTTACCCGTTATCGACTGAGTGATCCCACAAAATCCACCGCCATCTCACCGACCCATCCCCACTTCACCCCCTGCCATACATTCGAAAGTACAGCGTTTGGATACTAAATTATTCCCATCCAACCCGTTCCCTTTATATTTTTCTCTCTTACCATCGCGTCGCGTATTTTTCTTCACGACGAAAAAATTTATCGAGGAAAGAAAAATAAGACAAAAGAAAACAATAAAAAAGAAAATGAGGATAAATGCGATAAACGGGGGAGAGGTGGTTGTCGAGAAGCATTCAAACGGCGCATTACGATTTCTCGTACGGGGTCGTTGAATCGCGTGCGATTCTAGATATGAAAATAAAAATAGAAAAAAGGAAATAAAAAATGATAAAGAATCTCGAATTATTCGCTTGATTACGTATTGAATCGATCCAGGGACGACTGTGGTGCAGTTAACTGTTAGATGATATTTCAGTTAACTCGTTAGATAATATTTCATATGCGAGAAGAAATTTGTTCGCTTTGCTAGGATTCATTTATTCATTTTTTTTGTTCTCATTTGGCGACAATTCGTCGCGAATTATGTACACCTATATATATGTATATATATATCGATCGAGATCTCGAGAGATCTCGACGTCGCATCGCATCGGTAAAACGATATAAATTCGCGCTCACGATTTTATTCGATCGTTGGTCGTTCGATGGATATATAATTTAAAGAAGAAGAAAAAAAATGCAAAACAAAGAAACGGCTATGTAATAATAGCGTGCTCGGAAAATATTTCGCAAGAAACTGTACGACGTTCTCGATGTTACGATAAAATGTAACATAATATACATATATATTTATTTATTTATTTAATTTCTTTTCTTCTTTTTTTTTTTTTCTTTCAACGAGAAATAAAACGACACGACGCGCCATGCATTGTTTATATATGGTGTCGCTTGGTTACTTAAATACGTTCTAATTTCGTGATCGATTTGAAACATGTGGCCTCGTTTTGTATCGTACGAAAGGGAATATAGTGAGATATGACGATACGTACGTACGTACGTACGTAGATAAATAAATGTTGTTCTTACGAGAGGAAATATTATTTCTGATTGGTGGAGACGCCACGAATCATCCTAACTAACTAACGTAACGGGGCTAATCGAAAAATCGATACGTTGAGTTAAATCGACGTTCTCACGAGTACATATGTGAAAAGTGTCAATTCGTCGGAACCCGTATCATTTATTTGTTCATTAACGATCGTTCATTTCATTTAGATATATGATCGATTGAACGTCCATTTTCAGTATGTACGTACGTACGTATATCCGATAATTGTTGTAACATTGTCAACGTTCATATATATATAACATACAAGGTGTCTGATTAAGTAAATAGGTAGCATAAATTTCGTCACCATACTTTTTGTACGCTGAATGTATCCGGTACGTAGAATATCCATCTATCTATGTTCGTATAAAACGATCTATATCTGAATAAGTTATGGCGTTTCGATCGAGAGAAAAGGGAGAAAAAGAGGTGAGATCGAAGATAAAAAAAAAAAAAAAAAGAAAGAAAGAAAGAAAAAGAGATTGGAAATTGACTTTTTTATACCGACGTTTCGTCATTCGGACGAACGGAATGGAAAGAGCGCGTAATGGAACGTTTATTGGGATTAAATTTGTGATTTAATCGGAATTGATCGTTAAAATCTTGAAAAGGCGATGGACGCTCGCATGTGGTAAACGTTCACGTGCTCGTTTTAAATTACATTACAATCGATTTGAGGAAGAATGAATGCGTTAAGACTACGACGACGACGACAACGACGACGACGACAAAGTGTCACCGCGACTTTAGTTGTTGGTTATTTAATCGACGTGATCGAATAAGAGAGAGAAAGGATTTAACGCGATCGATTGATTTCCAATTAAGTTTCGTTTTTTGTTTTTTTTTTTTTGCGACGATTATTATTATTATTATTATTATTTATTATTTTTTTTTTTTACATTAATGAATATATTATGTATTGTCTCTTATATTATATATTGAATATATAATGAATTGTTCATTTTCGACGAAGGAAAAAATTTCTCCTCTATCAACTCTTCCTCCCGACATATGAGAGTATGTTTTAACATACGTTCCTTTTAAATTTACACGACAAGATATTGAATCTGTTTTTTCTTTTCTTATTTTTTTATATCGCAGACGCCAAAGATCAAATGAAACGTCAAAATGTTCTGTTATATTATCGAAAGACGATCCTCTCTCTCTCTCTCTTTATGTGCACAGTGTATACGGGCCAGGCGTATCGTCCTGAACCATACAGAGTGTTTGAATAATATTTCGCCCTACAAGAACCAGGACAAGATGTCGGACGCGCGAATTTTATATTCTACAACGAGAGCGACAAATAAACGGACATTTTAATATCGACGATCGAATCTTTTCGCTTTTTCTAGTTTTTCCTTGTTCTTTTTTTGGAAATACGTGGCAGTGTAATTCATGAATGAAAGAATGAAAGAAAGAATAAAAGAAAAAAGGAAGGAAGAAATAAAGACAGAAAAAATATTTCGATTTGGAAACTCGGCGAAAATCAAAACTTTCATTTTATTTTCTTTTTTATCGCATCGTTTTTTTTTTTTTTTTGTTACGATCGTTCTTATCGAACAATTGTGGCTACTTTCGAAGAGAAATATCGTGCAAGAATAACATCCTGGTGAGGGTCGCTCGAACTACGTGAACTAAATTACGGTGCACGGAATTGATTTTCTGTGACGTTGATTTGGATCTATGCGAAGAAAAAATAAAAATAAAAGGAAGTAAGTAAGTCTGGATCTCTAAAATTTATAAACGGCAATCTTTTGATTTTCTATAAATTTAATTTAAGAAATAAATTATCTAAACGTACGTACGAACGAACGATTTCACTTTTCGATATCAAAAATCGATCTTGAACGATCGATTGTTCACGACGTTCTGATCTTGTCAATGAGAAAAAATTTTTCGAAAGGATTGCGATTAAAATCGTTCGACGATTTAAAGAAAAAAAAAAAAAAAAGAAAAAGAAATAATTAATTTGATATATCGCGCTTTAAAGAAGTAATTAATTCGATAATTTCTAATACATATACACACACATATATATATATATATATATATATATATATATATATATATATAAGAAATTAATTCAACGTTGCACTTCAACGGGAAATTAAAAGAAGAAAGAATCTCCTAATTTTTTTTTATTTTTTTTTTTTTTTACCGAACAAAGAATCTCCTCGTCGAGAATATAAAAGAAGGATCGGTTCATCGTGGAGAAATTAAATGGCGTCACTTGAAAATTTCGGAGTATATGTAAAAGAGAGAGAGAGAGAGAGAGAGAGAGAGAGAGAGAGAGAGAGAGAGAGAGAGAGAGAGAGAGAGAGAGAGAAGAAATTACTGGGTTCAACGAAAAAGAAAAAGGGAGAAAAAGAAAAAGTAAAATGAATAAAAGAGAAGAAGATACTCTTGAGAATAAAAATTGAATTAAACTCTATATTTCGCTTTGACGGAATAACGTTCTTTCCTCTCTTTCCTCTCTCTCTCTCTCTCTCTTTCTCTCTCTCTCTCTCACTCATCTCTTTCTCTCTCTCTCACTTTTTCTTTATTTTTTCTCTAGATGTATGTGTGTAACACACACGTATGTATACGTGAAACCATCGCAAAGCAGAATATCTATCGTATGCAAATTAAACTTTATGGAATTCTATATCTCGGAAATCCGTACTGACACATGCATACACACACACACACACACACACACACACACACATACACAGAGACACAGAAAGAGAAAGAGAGAGAGAGAGAGAGAGAGCAAGAAACATATACGTATATATATAAACATACACTGACTCGAGCACAAATGCATATAAAAGAGGCGCATGAGAACTGGGTTTAACCGGCTACGTTGGTTACGTTCCCGATGAGAGAATAAGCGACCGTGCGTCAATGGATCCGACCTAGTTACCGAACGACGGCCCAAGACGACGACGAGGATGACGAAAACGACGACGACGAATCGAGATTTTTCATGCACGAAAACATTTCCAGTCTGCTTTTTTTCTTCCTTTCTTTTTCTTTCCTTTTCTTTTTTTTTTTTTTTTTTTTTTTTTAACTACTTTCCGACGATTACCAACACCAATCCGCTGGCATTATTATTTACATTTTACAATTTCGAATTATTTCGATTTTTATATGGCTGGTAATGAATACGATCTCTCTCTCTCTCTCTCTCTCTCTCTCTCTCTTTGTCAATCTCTTCTTTCTTATTAATCTTTCGCATCATTTTTCTTTTTATCGGACATGCTATACACACACGCGCGCTCACGCAAACAAACAAACGAATATATATATGATATTCAGTTTTCTCTTTTGATCAAAAGTTTCGCGAGTAAGTCGAAAGTTCGGACGTTTCGAAAGGGTAACGTCATCGGGGGTTGGGGGTTCGTCGGACGAGGGTAAGAAGAAAAAGAAGCAGAAGAAGAAAAAGAGGAAGAAAGAAACGAAGAACAGTTTTAACAATGACTGTCGAACTCGTACGAAGACAAATGGTACGTTTCTTCGTTCCCTTTATACTCGACGACGTCGTCCGAGAGAGAATGAGAGAGAGAGAGAGAGAGAGAGAGAGAGAGAGAGAGAGAGAGAGAGAAAGAGAAAATGAATGTTCGCGTTCGAAAACGTCGACAGCACGAAGAAAATCCAAGAAAATCAAGGCGCCACTTTTGAATGAGCACGCGTAACACTGACGCGCTTCGTTTCTTCCATTTTTACCGTTTCTGCGTGTCGGTTTCGCTGATTTTTCTCTTTCACGTTTCTTCCCCTCATCCTCCCTCCCTCCCTCCCTCCTCCTTCTCTCTCTCTCTCTCTCTCTCTCTCTCTCTCTCTCTCTCTCTCTCTCTACCGCATCCCTCGCCCACCTTTCTTTCCCCCTTGTTTCATTTCTCCCCTTTCTTCCTTCTTGCCTCCTCCTCCTCCTCCTCCTCCTCCTCCTTCTTCTTTTTCTTCGTATGCTTCTGCTTATTTTTGTCTCGCTTTTTTTTAATCATTTTTCGAATTTTCTTTGAAAAAATTCGTTCCAACGAACCGACCCATTCGTACGAATTCTGAAAAACTCGAATAAGTGAAATTAGAGAGAGAGAGAGAGAGAGAGAGAGAAGAAGAAGAAAATCAAAATGGTGTGTTGATTAAGCCAACTTTAAGATTCTTCTAATATAATAATTTTCCTAATATATATATATATATATATATATATATATATATATATATATATATATATATATATATCGATTATTAAACGACATCGCTCTCGAGCAGAGAGAAAGGTGTGTATATATACCGTGTCGGGTTAATTGTCGTTGTCAAAGGGAGCTGTTGTTTTTTATTTTTCCTTCTCTCTCTCTCTCTCTCTCTCTCTCTCCTTTTTCTTTCTCTTTGTCCTTAATATCCGCTCAAAGAAAGAGCACGGAAATAAATGGTAGTCGGAGCGAGAGAACGACATTTTTCATAATCATTAAACGTAACACGTACCTTGCCGTACTTTTTTTATTAATTAACTTTAATGACCAGCGAAACGTTGTGGCTCCCACCCCTATCACCTGCCCTATTCCACCCCCAACTTCCTGCCCTATTCCACCCCACCATTCTCCCTTTATATCCCGTCCATTCGTTTTTCCAAGTCGTTGTCGTTTCGGTTAATAGTGAATTTGATTATTTTATTATATTACAACGAATACGCCAATAATCCAAACGATATTACGTTAACGTAACGTTTAAATAACGTTCGAGGGTTTTTAATATTACGATATGATATTACGTCCCCGTGTAAGTTCGCGTACGTTGTTAAGAGTCGAATGGGTAAAATATTCCGTACGAATGATCATAGATTGCAGTTTTATTTTTCCGGTTGGAGAACCGTTCGAATATTTCACGGGGAACTGATCAAGGAAGGGACCGTATGTACGGACGTGTACGGGGGGCGCGTTTTGTTCCTCGTTCGTGGTTCGTTGCTCACCCCTAGTAAATTCTCTGCCGCTTGTGCCCCCGGGGAAGAAGGGGTTCGATGAACGTCGGGGGAACGTTCGGAAAGCCATGGAAAGAAAAAAAAAAAGAGGACCATAAAAAGTCCTTGCGAAGTTTATTCTTTATTTTTTTTTTCTTCTCTCTCTCTCTCTCTCTCTCTCTCTCTCTCTCTCTCTCTCTCTCTTTCTCTCTCTTAAATCGAAGACTCGCAAAGATATCGATCGACGAAACGTTCAATTTCGTAAAATGTCGACGAAACGTTGAATTTCATAAGATGTCGACGAAACGTTCGATCTCGTAAGACGTCGACGAACGTTTGATCTTGATTTGAAAGATCACAGGGTGATCTCGATCGATCGATCGAGAAAGCGATAATAACGACGACAATTGTGGTGTCGAAATTTTTAGATTCTTTAATGTGAGGCGTTGAATGCGAAATTTCGTATTTATGATTACTATCCGATCAATCGATCAGGTAGATCGAACGATCAGGTAGATCGAACGATCAGGTAGATCGAACGATCAGGTAGATCGAACGATCAGGTAGATCGAACGATCAGGTAGATCGAACGATCAGGTAGATCGAACGATCAGGTAGATCTGATCGATTCGTTTCTTCGGCAAAAATTAAATGATCGACGGATGCGATTTAACGATGAAGATAAAAGGAACAATGTGGAACGTTTTCGGATGTTAAATTTTGGGGATAGTTTCGATCGTGGGATAAATAGAGGGAATCGAAGCATGTCGATAAAAATCAAGAAGAGATCATATATTCTTCGAGTCACATTAAAATACGATAATTGTTATCCCATCGGGATAAAAATGTTCGGAGAAAGATATTTAAGAGTACTTGGTATCTTTTCTCTCTCACTCTCTCTCTCTCTCTCTCTCTCTCTTTCTCTCTCTCTCTCTCTCTCTCTCTCTCTCTCTCTCTCTCCTCTGGAAATACGAACGGGTTTTTAATCACCTATATATATATATATATATATATATATATCTTACGTATGTTTGTTCGTTTTTCTTCCTCTTTCCCCCTTTTGTTGCAGCAGAAAATATGGTACACGTATTATGATGTGTACGTGTATATATATACACATATATACATACATACATACATATATATATATATACATACATATATATATATAAATATATATATATATGTATGTATATATATATATATGTATGTATGTATGTATATATGTGTATATAAAATATATCTGCAATATAACGTAATTATGATATTTCTCTATATACGTAATATTACATAAGCTTGTAACGCCACATGCCTGCGTCTATGCTATAGTGCTAAACTTCAAATAATAATAATAATAATAGTAACGGCAGAGGGGTCAGACGGTTTTATTCGGGGCCGCGGTGGTAGAAAGAGGGCGCGGTATATGTGTGGGGTGTGGGGGGTATTACGAGGGTTATATTTATCGATCGTGGGGGAGTCTAATGTAAAACGGGATGAGTAATATCTACGCATATAAATTCGTGAAAATAACGGTAGTAATACAGGGGTGTCGGGTTTGGTGGTGGTAGTAGTAATACCAACGCTCTAGTAATTAGTGGTGCATTTGTTTATTAAGAAAGAAAAAAAAAAAAGGAAAAAGAAAGGAAGAAAGAAAGGAAAAAGAAAAGAAAAAAGTAGAATAATGAAAGAAAAAAAGAAAGAAAAAAAGAAAGAAAAAGAGAAAGAAAAAGGAAAGAAAAGAGGAAAAACGTAACGACAAATAACAAAACGCAATGAAAAAAGTACAAAAGTATCGAAAATATTTAGAAAGATAAAGAAAGAAAGAGAAAGAGAGAGTGGCAGAGTTGTTGTTGCGAGGGGTGGTAGCAGCAGCAGTAGCAGCAGTCACTGAGGAGTTGTTTTTATAAGAGGGCAAAGCTATATAATATTTCGGGCCGCAGGGGTGGCTTGCTGTTGTTTGGGAGTTGGGGATATCAAAGGCGTATCCAAGTAGACTGCCCCAAGTAAAAAAACAAAACCTACTACATATTGCCACACGATGCTTTTCCTTTTTTTGCTTTGCTTCTTCTTGTGCCTACTACGTGTTGTTGATAAAATGTCTTGCGAAGAGCGAGTGAAGTTTCGGGGTTGGTTGAGGAGAAAAAAGAAAAGAAAGGAACGAGAAAGAAAGAAGAAAGGAAGAGACAATAAATATAAAAAAAGAAAAAAGAAAAAAGAAAAAGATAAACGAACGAATAAAGGGGGGTGGGGAAATTGTAAGGAAAATAAAAATGAACAAACAAGTAAATAAATAAATAAATAAATACATATATATATATATATATATATAAAAATAAATAAGTAACAGGAAGAAGGGAGGAGAAAAATAAAATGGAGGACATTAAAAAGGGGAGTACACCCGCATAAAGAAAGTCAACGGTGTTCTCGTTACTTTTCCCTTTTTATTATTGTCGTTGTTATCAGTATTATTATTTCTTTTTTCTCTCTTCGTTGCTTTCAGTTTTGTCTATTTCTTTTTTTCTTTTTCTTTCTTTTTTTTTTTATTTTGTATGCGTGCGTGTGTTTTTGTTATTTCTTACTTTTGTACGTCCTGTTTTCTACGTCTGCTCTCGCCGCCTGTTTGTATTTGCTTATTCGAGTTTGTAAAATGAACTACGACGATTCGTGGGATGGTTTTTAAAAAAAGTGGCTCGTTGTTTGTTCTAGGGATTTCTTTGGTTGCTTGGTTTATTTTTTTGGATTTTGGTCTAGGGCATACTTACCATCTTGATGTCACTAATTGTAGCAATGCTTCGCACAAACAGGTTTACCCGAACAATGGCCGGCCCATCTAAGGGCAAAAACAATAAAACAGATCCCCTTTTAGTTCAATCTAATCCTTCAATCAATATCATACTCTACTTTTTGATGGTGTTTTTTATTTTTTTGGATGGTTTTTAGTTAGGCAGTTAGATGGTTAGTTAGTCAGTTCGTTTGTTTGTACGGTTTTTTGTTCGTTCGTTCGTTCGTTCGTTCGTTCGTTTGTATGGTTGTTTGTTTGTTTGTTTGTTGAAGTTCCCTTACGTTTTCCGTTTCGTTTGCGGGCTCTCATAAAGTCCTGTATGCTTGCTTTCACTCAGCTCGCGAAATTCCTCAGGTGAGCGATTATCAAAAATTTTTCTTTCTCCTTGTTCCTTCCTTCCCCTACTCTTTCCTTTCTCCATTCCCCCACTCTTCTTCCCTCCTTTCTTTCTTTCTTTCTATCTTTCTTTCTATCTTTCTTTCTTTCTATCTTTCTTCCTTTCTTTCTTTCTTTCTTTCTTTCTTTCTTTCTTTCTTTTTACAATTAAAAATACGCACGTAAAATCTCTCTTTTTTTTTATAAACTTTCAAAATATCTGCGTATATATACACACGCATATATATATATATATATATATATATATATATATATATATATATATACAAGTAAATATATGTATATATAGACTGACGGACAGAAAAAAAGAATAGATGACGTAGAGTTCTCTCAGAGGCTTTTATTATTTTTCTTTGTTTTGTATATTTTTTTTCTTTTTCTTCTTCTTTTTTTTTATTTCTCATTTTTATAAGCGGCGAGTAGAAACGCCTTGAAAAGTGTGCCTCGGATAAAAAGAAAATCAAAGGGAAAAATAGAAAGAAAAGAGAGAGAGAGAGAGAGAGAGAGAGAAAGAGAGAGAGAGAATAAATATACATATCTATATACAGACATATTTATATATAAATATATATGTATATATATATATATCTATATATATATACATATATATTATATACCTTGTATCCAGACGAGTTGCCGTGTGGCCGTCATAATCTTGTATACGATATTGTATATCAAAGGAAAAAAAAGAATAAATAAATAAAACGAAATAAAAACTCAATTTTTGAACTGTCCTTCGTCAGATTCGCTCAGTACACATATATATATATATATATATATACATATATATAAGGATTCGAGGCTTTTCTTTTTTTCACCTCTCTTTTATTTTTCACTTTTACGTGACTCGCCATAACCAAATCCACTCCCTTGCGTTTCTATATAAAAATAAAAAGAGAAAAAAATGTGTCAGGCGGTCATAAGGGGACACGAATGACGTAGATATCACGAGTAGTACTTGGAATCTCGTATCGGTGGATTAATCCATTGGATTCGACATTAATTAGAAGGATAGAAAAAAAAAACCTTTCACCTTCCTTGTTTTTTTATCCTTGCCTTCTCCTCTTCCTCCTCCTCCTACTCCTTCTTCTCTTTCCATTGCATAGAGAGAACCCGCCGCGCCACGAAATCGTGACGATGAAAAATTTAGTCGAGTGTTCCGTTCTATTTGCTAATCCAAAAGCACGATCGACGAATTACGAGTCGAATGGGTTTGACAAAAATAAAATGTCGTCATAATCATTATCGTTCTCGTCATGATAGTCGTAGTCATCGTAGTCATCGTAGTCATCGTAGTCATCGTAGTCATCGTAGTCATCGTAGTCATCGTAGTCATCATAGTCATCGTAATCGTCGTAGTCGCAGTCTTCGTA
>OU426860.1:3334552-3337052 GCA_911387685.1 Dolichovespula media
TATATGGGGGTTGGGGGTTCGTTGCGGTAAAATGGAGGAGGCAGGGATAATAAATAAATATATACCGTACACCCATCTGCGTGTATGCCGCAATGCAAACATACATTCGCAAGAAGAAAGTAAAAAAAACCAGAAGTGTTTTTTAAGAAATACAACCGACGATCACCTTCGTGATCGTGATCGGGATCGATTTTTCATATTATTCCCCATAACTCTCCCATGGATTGATATCAATAATTATCCGTCGAACCGTAACGGATAATGTTATGTACGTGCGATACTTATATCTCGTTTATTTTGTATTATATAATAAATCAGCAGGCAAGCGACTAATTAAGATGATTGGCTGGGGGCTTCGTCTCTATGTTAAAAGAAAAAATAATAAAAAAAAAAAAATAACAACGTAAAGGCAAAAATAATGCGACGTGGTATTTTCCTAAAAAGAAAAATGAAGAAGAAAAAAAAAAGAATTACACATATCTCAAGTCAAATACAATGAATCATTGTTCGTTTGGCGGTAATGGCCGACAACGTATCAAACATGTAATGAACGAATTAATTGATTGTATCAACTATATATATATAGTATAGTATTCATTTACGTGTATACATACGTACAAGTGTATGTACGTACGTATGTATATATTCGTAGCGTCGTGCATTAGCAGGAAATAAAAGGTTTTGCAAAAGTTTGTACGCTACGATCCTTCGGAGTTTCTTTCTTTCTTTTTCGTTTTCGTGCGGGTTTTGTTCTCATTTGAAATTTCTTCCTTTTAATATATTTGTCGATTTTCATAAATCGATTATTATACGGAGTAATATAAAAATTACTCGCGATGTTATTTATCATCATCGAACGATCAATATCATGTCATAAGGTACAATCGTTTGATTTTTTTTGTAGTCGCATAAACGTTATCGATCGATCACACGATATGTATATTAAACGTAAAAAATCGATTTCTACGTGACAGAGAAAACGAACTATTGATAAGATAGTGATTCGAAGGTACTAACTAATGTTCTCTCGACTACTATCGTGTCTTTCCTATGTTCGTAATTGAGTTGGTTAAAAAGGGTTCTTTGATCGATGGTCGTAGATCGACTAGGGGGTTGTATCCAGGTGGTCGGGGTGGTCGGGGAGTTGGTCTGAACCGAATCATATTATACGTCGATAGGTTACATGCAAGAACTTATGGTAATTTAATAATAGATAATTTTCGATCGAGACTAGCGATCGCTATATGTGTATTTTATATATGTATACATTTGGTGTATATATGTTTACGCCAATATATATACATATTTGGCAAAACTGCGTTTAAAGCTTTCAGAAAATAGTTCTAAATGATCGTTACCTGAAACTCGTGTGTGTTCACTGTAATATAAATCTAATTGATTAGAATCACTTCTCCGTAACTTATATGGTTCGCATTCGAACAAGTTTAAGATAAAAAGGAAGATAAAGCAAATGATAAATAAATAAATAAATAAATAAACGAATGAATGAATAAGGAAGAAGAAAATGACGCATTTCGTTGATTGCCTCGAAGACAAAGTGAGATCAGTGAATAAGGTCAACTAGGGGATTAAGGGTGAACGAGTTAATCGTCGGACATGTTGTTATCGATCGTATGAAATAAAAATAAATAAATAAATAAATAAAAAAAAAGAAAAGAAGAAGAAGAACGACGTTGGAAAAAAAAGAAATAACGAAATTGAAATTGTTTTTATGGTAAAGAGTACTTAGTCCCTTTAGACGAAAAAAAAAAAAAAAAACAGAAATGAAAACAACCGAGGCACACGTTTATACGCACGCGACACTCGATATGCTTTCGTTCGTCTGTTTGAAGTAATGGGAGATATTTGTTTTTTTCTTTTTTTTTTTTTTTTTTTTAATGGCTAGAACGAAACGAAAACAAGAAAGGTAAGGTAAAAAGTGAAGTGTAAGGTAAGGTAAGGTAAGGTAAGGTTAAGTAAAGTAAAAAGAAAAAAAAAAGAGGGAAGTAAAGAAAGGAGAAGAAAATAAAAGAAAGGAGAAATGTAAAAAAAGAGGAGAAAGGAGTGAAGGAGAAATATCAAAAGGGGAAATTATATATGAAAATTAAAAGATCAACGGGGTAAGTTAACGAGGCATGGAATTTAGTAAAAGAAGGGATGCGATACGAAAGTACCACTCTCTCGGTACGTACGTACAAGTTAAAGTAATACCTAAACGGTGTCAAGGACAGGGGTGGTAGGATGGTATATGTTATGACCTAGTATTCTAGAATTTGACAGGCGACCAACAAATTATGAAAATGAAATGCTAATGAATAAAGAAAGAAAGTAAGAGATGAAAAAAGGAAAAGAAAGTAGTAGTAGAAGAAGACAAAAAAAACTGAGAGAAAAGAAAAATGAAAAAAAAAAAAAACGGGGGCAGCCCTTACGAAAGTGGGGTAGCAGAGAATCGATGATTGTCATTGATCATCGTAATGTTGTTAGTTACGATGATGTTTAT
>OU426860.1:3342052-3372052 GCA_911387685.1 Dolichovespula media
CGTTTTTCTCTTTTTCTGTAATTTTTTTTCTTTTCTTTTTTTTTCGCATTCCTCCATATCCTCGTCGCAATTTCGTTATTTCAGCTCTCTCGCTCCAATTGACGTTCTCCGTTCTCGTTATTAATATCGTATTTTATCTCGTGATCGAAATCCGTGCATGTTTTTTTTTTTCTTTTGTTTATTTATTTCCTCGTTGAGAGTTTGCATTCCTGTGCATGTGCTACTGCACTATCGACGCATACGTTCACAGTAACTTGCTATGTAAGTCGGTATTATAATACTACACTTTTTAAGATATGTATATATATATATATATATATATATATATATATATGTATAAATATTTATTTATTTATTTATACATATATACATATATACATACATATATATATATATTTATATTATATAGAAGAAAAAGGAAGTGTTTGTATATAAATGAAGATTTACCTGTTCCATTTTCCCCGCTTGGTCGGATGCGTGCGTCATATCTTCCAGGTCCTAGAATGCTGTCTAAGACCTGCTTTTCTTTCTCTCGAAAATTCACCTTAACCTGCGAACAACTGAAACAAAAAACGAATATTTTTAAATATTAGTTACCTCTTCTCTTTCTCTCTCTCTCTCTCTCTCTCTCTCTCTCTCTCTCTCTATTTCTCACTCTCTATCCTTTTCTCTCTATTTCATCGTATATACGTATATACGATTGCACGGATAATCTCGTTTATTTCGAGAGAGAGAGAGAGAGAGAGAGAGAAAAAGAGAGAAAGGGATCGAGATATCTCGTTTTTTCTATCGGTGAAAAAATAAATAACTTTTTTCGTGACTTTTTACAAATTCGTTTGAAACGTGAAACGAGGAGGAGGACCGCCATCGTACGGGGGTGAACATATTTTGTTTTTTGCAATTCAAGCGTCCGGGAAAAAGTTTTTAATTAATTCTTCTCGAATTGATCGGGTTAATTTTTTTTTTTTTATTTTTATTTTTATCTTTTGTCTCCATTCCATTCATAGTTCAACGATTTTCACGATTTGCGAACGTGAGATTGTTTAAAGTTACGAAATGTTGCAAATTGTATTGAGAATTTTTACACTTTTTTCTAGTGGTGAGTGGTGGGGTGGGGGGGCGGAAAGAATTCTCGAGCAATGTAAAACCGTATCGTTGGTCGCCGACGATATATCGTTCGTAGGTTTGACGTTGTAAAAAAAAAGAAAAATTCGCCCAACCTCCCTCTCATCTCCCATTTTATTATTTAATGCTCCTCGAATGATCCACCCTAAGTAAACGAAATTTATAGTTACTTAGGGTTCAATCACCACCTTCTAGGATCTAAAAATACGAACGCGTTCGGACCGTTTTCCCTGGGGGTGGGAAAAAGAAAATATCACGAAAAAGCCTAATCCAAAATAGGAACCATTAATGGCGTTCTACTTTAAACGTAGTTAATATGATACGTAAGTGGAATTATCGTTTTATGCAAGAATCATCGATGTGTAAATACGTTTAAAATACCAATTAAACGGAGTACACAAATAAATAAATAAATAAATAAATGAATAAATAAATAAATAAATAAATAAATACGAGAAATTCGAGTAATATACTGTGCAACGGTATTTACCGACATCAAGGGAGACAATTGATGTTATAATGAAAATTGCATATAATGCAAACTTGTGAAATTGAGTTCGATCGTATGCTACCCCGATTCGTTTGTTACGAAATTAATGAGATGGGCGGCGGCGGGGGTGGAGAGGAGGGAGTGGGACGAGCTTTTATTTTAGATAATATTTATTTCATTGTTGACGTTTCCTTCGTGTTTGATAGCGCCCGTATTTTTATACCCTTTTTGTACGGACATACAAATATATATAAATATATATATAAATATATATATATAAATATATATATATATATATATATATATATATACACGTTTATTTAATTAATCGTTTATGGTTATCGCAATTATGAAAAGTGTTTCAAATCGTTCGAACGAAATATTTCTTTCCGATTGGACGAACAATGGAATAACTGTTGCGCGTTTTTCGCGCGTAACAAAAAAAAAAAGAATAAAATGGTCGATGAAAAGAGAATTAATTAAAGAGGAGATGGGGAGGGGGCGTGGCGGGAAAAAAGGAAAGAAAGAAAGGAAACGACTATTTCGTTTGACCGTCCGTAACTTTCGAATATGAAACGGATACGAACCGATTTTCCAATGAAAATGGAATTTCATCGAAATGTCGACTTTCTCGTCTTTCAAAGGGACGAGAGGATGTGCACGAAACGGGCAAAGAAAAGTAAAGAAAAAAGAAGGAAGAAGGAAGAAGAAGAAGGAACTTGCTTGGCTGAGTGCTCGAGTCCGTATTCGAAGTTTCCTTGCGAAGCTCCTATCTTCGTTCTCTCTCTCTCTCTCTCTCTCTCTCTCTCTCTCTCTTTCTCTCGCTTTCACTTAAGCAAAGACTCTCCTATATCATCTTGATGAGAAAGAAGCACGAAATGGTCTTGAATGCTACCAACACCGACGACAACTTTAACTTTAATCACAGGGCGCACGGGAATAACTACGCGAACGCGTTCCTCGGTACTCTGCGTTCGGGTAATTATTGAGATGAAACTCCTTCTATCTCTCTTTCTATCTATCCGTATATCTATCTATCTCTATCTCTCTTTTTCCTTCTCTTTTAGGTAGCAACGTTGATTAAAAAATCTCTGCCTATCATGGTTTTTCCCCTCTTTTATTCGCAAACTATCAACGAGATACTCGTTTCTTTGCCGTACTTCGATAGATCGAAAACAAATTACAAAGAATCCGGTTTAAACGTTAATAAAGGATGACGAGGTATTACAGAGAAAGAGAGAGAGAGAGAGAGAGAGAGAGAGAGAGAGAGAGAAAGGTTTGCCATTAATAAACGAAAAATTATCTCGAACGGATTAATCGATGTATATTGAAGAAGAGAAAAAGGGAAAGGAAAGAGGAGAGAATAAAAGGAACGGAAGGGAACAAAGGGAAAGAGGATGGGAGAAAAAAGCAAAATAAATGGAAGACATGAACGATAACGATAAATTCATTTTCATTTAACTAGCACCTATCGTGTACGCGCGCTTATTATTATCAACGTGTCGTAGTAAGAGGATGCGATTAAAAAAAAAAGAACAAAGAAAAAGAAAGAAAAAGAAAGAAGAAAGAAGGAATTAAATTTTTCCGTCCCCATCCCCCAACCACAGCGGCCACGTCGCCCTTACGATACGCCCTCGTATCACAACGGACAACCAACTCCTTGGACGTATCGATAATAAAAATCTCCACGTCGTTTGCTCCGTAGAAAAATTGGAATTCCTTTTTGCACGCATCTATGTAATAATAAATTTTATCTACGTACAACATACATAAACGCGGTATCCCACTTTTATATATATATATATATATATATATATATATATATATATATATTTTTTTTTTTTTCAGGGACATCGATCGGTCTATCTCGCCCTTTCGTTCTCCTGGGAGAATCATCCCCTATTTATAACCCGGGTACCTTTTTTAAATTCGCAAGATGCGAATCTAGAGTTAACTTTATTCTCGTGAACTAACAAAACGAAGAATAGTGTGGTGGTGGTAGTGCGAGTCTCGTAAATCCTCCAGTGTCCCCGATAGTGTTATCTGATTTTCTTCGTTGCCATTCCTACTTACTATTCACCCTACCGTCTCCCCTCCTCCTTCCAACACCTTCCCCTTCCCACCTTCCCACACCCACACCAAAACCTCGACCACCTCGTCCCTCGTGTCTCTTTCCCATTGTTGTTCCCGACTGTATCACGTGAAATATATTGAGATGGAATAAAAATGAACGAAGTAACAGAGAGAGAGAGAGAGAGAGAGAGAGAGAGAGAGAGAGAGAGAGAGAAAATATTTATTTACTATGAAGTAAATAAAAATCCCTCTGGCATTTAATAATTTATGAAAAGATACGATTGTAATTATCAACTCGTATTCTTTGTTCGTAGCGATTAAAACGTTATTATAATAATCTGGAACACGCGAAACAGGAGATTCTAATTAAATTCTTTGCGACGGGTGAACGAGGAAGATAGCACGCGACCAATAATACGCAAATAGAGGGAAAGAGAGAGAGAGAGAAAGAGAGAGAGAGAGAGAGAGAGAGAGAGAGAGATTAATATCGACGATATATAAAAATAGATAGAAAACAACAGAGAGATGGAAAGAAAAAGAAAGAAAGAGAGAGAGAGAGAAAGATAAAGAGAAAGAGAGAATCCATCTTCCATAAAATTGCCACGAAATTCATCGTCCGAGAGTACTAATCACGTTTGAAGTATACTCTTGAAAATACACTCCCGTTCTACGACGAGTTTCTTCCGGTCAAGATCATAGACCCCTCTTCCTTCTCCCATTTCTCGATCGTCCCCTACACACACACACACACACACACACTAACATATATATATATATATATATATATATATATATATATATATATATATATCACAAGGAATATTCCTCTTTTACAATGGAATTTAAATCGCAATTCGGTCGAATTACCACGGGTAACATCACCAATTACATTTTGATTCGAGATTACAAAAGATTTCAGCCGCCATAACCATCGAACGTATTCGGAATTATTACGCAATAATGCATCGCTCTATCTCCTCGGTTTTATGTGTGTATGTGTGTATATGTGTGTGTGTGTGTGTGTGTGTGTGTGTGTGTGTGTGTGTGTGTGTGTGTGTGTGTGTGTGTGTGTGTGTGGGTGTCTATATATATATATATATATATATATATCAAAAACTACCTCATTTCTTTCTTTCATTCTATCCTCGAATCTCATCCTTCTTTTCCTTCTCCTCCTCCTCCTCACCTTCCTCATCTTTTATCCTTTTTCCCTTCAACAATCTCTCTCTCTCTCTCTCTCTCTCTCTCTCTCTCTCTCTCTCTCTTTCTCTCTCTCTATTTATCTGTCTCTCTACCAATCCATCTCTCTCTAACTTTCGTATCCTTGTTGAAAATTTTCAAAGCTTTGTCAAGATGATTGATTGCACAACGACATGAATCTACCGAGTCATGATCTTTGATCACCGCGGAAGGAATATAACGAGTGAACTTGGTCGGGTCGAAACGTGTTGTCAACGGGAAACACGACGACGACGACGACGACTACGACGACGATGACGATCCAGCGGCTGACCTGACCTGGATCCTTTTGTAAACCTTCGAAACATTTTCTATTCCGAAAGAAGGGCGTATATTAAAAAGATATCTATCGTTCGTTTCGTCGATACTCGTCCGTTGACGCATACACACACACACACACACACACACACACATGCTCGCTCGCTCGCTCATTTCGTTTGCTCGTACACGCGTACGTAACGACATGCATATGTATGCACGTACACAAACGTAATTATCATAATATACATATAAATACGCACGTTCGGGTATAATCGTCGATCGATCATAGGAGTGGAAATTCGATTCTTTTGTTCTTTTTTTTTCTTTCTTTCTTTTCATTTATTTTTTTCGTTTCTTCTCTCTCTCTCTCTCTCTCTCTCTCTCTCTCTCTTCCCTTCCCCCACGTCTCCTTCGATTTACGAGTAATCAATTCGATTAATATCGATTCGATGAATCGATTCGTTTAACTTTTGCGAAAGAAACAATTAACAAAACTGATCCACGATCTACCCGTTACGTCGCATTACACATTACACGTGCGAGATTTAATTAGTTTTCTTTTTTCTGTTTTTAATAAGCTCGAATAAAATCCTCGTTTCGATTCGAATTACGAAGAAAAAAAAAAAAAAGAAAAAAGAAACATTGTCCTGAGTTTACGAACGAGTTCTCTGCTCGGAGTAAGCGTGGTGAGGGGTGAGGGAGACGCGAAAAAATAGAAATAGCGAGACAAAGAGAGAAAGAGAGAGAGAGAGAGAGAAAGAGAGAGAGAGAGAGAGAGAGAAAGAGAAATCGGTGATGGAATCGAGCGAACGAGAAGAAACTTTTAATTATATCACGTTTATTTGTTTCGTTCTTCCTCTAATTTAAATCTCGTTACGTAGTGGTACACGCACACGCGCCCACGCACACACACACACACACACACCGTATCGAGATCGTGGAATATACAATAACTAAATTAAATCGATCTTAATGTATTATTGAAAAAAGTCGGTTTTAAAATAGAGTAAAGTAAAACGAATCGATGGAAGGAGAAATTCGTTCATATTGTATAATACCCGTTTCAATTCAAAAACGATAACTTTTTTAATTACTCCGGCGTTTTATTCGAGGTAGTAATACATATGTATTACTATATTACAAATTATTTAATCCTTTTATTTTAATCTTCCTTTCCGTCTTATGTTTTTTTTTTTTCAGTCGAAGTAACCGCGAACTCATCATACTCCTTGAATTTTGTCGTAAATATCGTATACGCACGCAAAGAGAATGTTTTAACATTCGCAAGTGTTAAATCAACATTTCGTAATTGAAAGAATACACAAAAAAAAAACAGAAAGAAATAAAAAAATTGAAGGAATGTAATCGAAAAATGATTAATCATTGCCACCTTGATTATCAACGGAGTAGGGGTAGTATACAAATATTCATATATATATACACACGTATAGATGTGTGTGTGTGTGTGTGTGTGTGTGTGTGTGTGTGTGTGTGTGTGTGTGTGTCGGTACGAGTAAATACGTATATATTATTTATCTTTCCTATCATTTTCCCTTGATATTCATTCATTGACTTCATTTCATTAATGCTTCGGGTTTAAACGAAAGTAAAAACCCAATCGAACGGAATTATTTCGATGCAATTCGGTCTAAAATATCTTCGATTTATAATCGATTATAAATTAAAGCCAGCTCGCCCGAGATCATCAGTTCTATGCGAGATCATCCCCGTAGACGAGGAGAGATCGTTACCCGTTTCACGTAACTCCACATATTCCGTAGAGCGACGAAAACGCACGAGCGAACGAACGAACTCGGGAAACACACAGATAGTAGACGTGGGAAGAGCGCGAAATTTGAAAAGGAAGAACAAAACCAAAAACAAAAATAGAAAGGAAAAACCGACGACTCGACCATTTCGGGGAGCGAATATTTTTGTCACTTTTTTCTTTTCCTTTGTTTTTTTTTTTCCTTTTTCCTTTTTTCTCTTTTCTTTTTTGACAAAACGAGGACACTATACGGTTTCGTTTCGTTTCTCTTTCTCTCTCTCTCTCTCTCTCTCTCTCTCTCTCTCTCTCTTTTTTCGCGTAGACGCGCGAAGAAGAGACGCGCGCTCGCGGTGTGAAGTGGGGTTTGGCGAGGTGTAGCGAGGTGAGGTGAGGTGGGGTGTTAGTGGTGATGGCGGTGGCAGCGGTGGTATGGCGCGATGTGGCGTGGCGTTCGCGCCGTGTGGTGTGCTGGCTGAAAGTTCGCGCTGCCCTGACATCCCAGATTTTTTGTTATTACGTGCCACGATTCTTGACGATGTTCTGGTGAAATATTTAAACTAGTCTGTAGCTCCGGGCTGATCTCTAATGAAAAACTTCCCTCCCCTCGAGCCCGTAGCGGCAAACCGTGTTCTGAACTTCCAGAGGAAGAAGAAGAAGAAGAAGAAGAAGAAGAAGAAGAGGAAGAGGAGGAGGAGGAAGATGAAGATGAAGAAGAAGAAGAAGAAGAAGAAGAAAAAAAAAAGGAGGAGGAGGAGGAGGTGAAGGAAGTAGAGGAAGGGTATAAGGGTAAAGGGGATGAAGAAGGGTGGTAGATAGTAGAAAGGTGGAAGAGAAGGAAAAGGAGAAAAAGTAGGGTGACAAGGGTGTGCGACGTAAGTTAGGAGAGGCGCCTCGGACCTAGGCTATTCAAAAAGCTGTTTCACCCCTGCCCGGACTTTGGCGCCATCGGCATCAACATACAACCCTCCTCCATCTTTATCTCTATTCGCGTATTAAAATTTCAACCCCGTTTCCCGGCCCCAACGCCAACCCTTCCCTTCCCCACCCCTCTGTATCTCGTAACTATCCTCCTCTCTTCTCACGTTTCAACCCTTCTTCTCGTTTCTTACCTCTTCCTCACTCCAACCGCTTCTCCTTTTGCTTCTCTCTCTCTCTTACTCTCTCTCTCTCTCTCTCTCTCTCTCTCTCTCTCTCTCTCTCTCTCTCTCTCTCTCTCTGTCTTGCTCTATTCTTTGGTCTCATTCCATCTGTTCGATCCTTCGGCACGAAGACCTCGAATCGAGAAGTACCATTGTGCTTTGTGACCAAAGGTGAAAATATTGCCGCTTGAGCTCGTTTTTAACCTTATTACAAAGTAAAAGAGAGAAAAATGGAAAAAAAAGAGACAGAGGGGGAGAGAGAGAGAGAGAGAGAGAGAGAGAGAGAGAGAGAGTAAGAGATAGAAGCAGAACGTTTTCGGCACTTTCTTAAACCGATGATGACTAATCGTCATAAAAGGGACGACTGATAAATCCGTCTCTCTCTCTCTCTCTCTCTCTCTCTCTCTCTCTCTCTCTCTCTCTCTCTCTCTCTCTCTCTCTCTCTCTCTTCTATATCGACGATATATTCCCTCGATATTTCTTCCTCAACGACGACTAAATTAATTCCAATCACGTGGGCTTTTCCACGTGCCCTCCTTTTTTATTCTCTTTTTTTTTTCTTTTTCCTTCTTACCCTCAAACACCGATCGAATCTAATGATAATATGTGCTATCGTAATGTACGCGCCTCGTGAGATGTTTACTTTCTCTAATCGTAAGTTTTATAAAATAAGAAATAATTATATTGCATACACACATACACACATATGTATATATATATATATATATATATAAATTCAGCATTTGTAAAAATTATATAGTAATTATTATATATAATAATTATATAATACATATTTGCTTTCGTATTTCTATCGATTTTTTCGCCTTTTTTCTTGCTAATTTTATGATATATAGGAACTAATTTCTTCTTTTTTTTATCTATTTTATACCCACTCTAAAGAGATATGTATGTACATATATATATATATATATATATATTTGACGTGACAATGAGTGGCTTGAGTACGTCGCTAAATGTAGGATAGTGCGGTTAGTTTGATGTAATCGACAAATAATTGGCGTTGATATCAAAGACCCGAATAGCTCAATGATGCGTCTCTACCTTTACTGACTCGTTTACCTCGGTAACTAATTTATTTATCCAATAAGAGTAACGCGTCTCCTCTAACTTGTGTTGGTTGTGTACTTTCGATATCTGTTTTACTCCTGATACTACTCGAGGATCGTTACTCGTTCGTCATTACTTGCAAATGAATACCCAGGATGGCGCTCAACTATTCCTGTACAACCACCACAACGACTGTAATCACCACTACAACCACCACTACAACTGCAACCGCTACTGCAACTGCTATAGCAGCTGCCTTCTTGCTTGCTTTTTCACGTATCAAGTCGGCAAAAACCGATGCTAATTGCAATGCCAGGAATCCAATGACGGCTAGACACCACCCCACCTATGCCTGTGTATTTTATATATATATATATATATATATATATATATATATATATATATGTATGTACGTATATGTATATGCACACACATAGCTTCTTTTCAGTCTTTCGACTTGTTTCTCCGATTCCTACCTCGTGCACGCACGTTTGCATTACTCTAAGGACGTCTGGATTTTTTTTTTTTCTTTTCTCGTGCAATTCAATCATCGCTTATACATTTTATACGTACGTCCCAAAACCCTCTCGTCGCAATCTTCTACCTCTTTCCCTTTCCCCCGTCCCTGTCCACGTCCCCGTCTCCGTCCCCTCCCTATCCGATCTGTCGTTAGTCGACGCTTTGTTTTAACGACGTTTCGAGATTATTCGATGGAAGGAAGGGATCGTCGAATCGATTTCATTATTTCGAGCGCGTTGGTTACGTCATCAAAAAAAAGAAAAAAAGGAAGAAAAAAGAAAGGAAGAGAAGGGGAAAAAGAACAAACACCGGAGTCGCCGAACGCGGATTTATATTACTTTGATTCGGTCGTTACGTTTAATAACGACGTCGCGCGGGCCGTAACAACGTAAACAATTTCCTCGATTGCCATCATCCCCATCCCCTCCCCCGTCCCCTCACCCGTCCCCGTCCTCCCACCTATCCACTCTAAACCCCAAACAAATCCGTTAAGTTCCGAAAGAGAACTTGAGCATTGGGAAATAAACTATAGATGAAGGATTAAGGTAGTTTGCGATATCGATTCGATTGTTTGTTCATTCGTTTGTTTATTTATTCGTTTGTTCGTTCGTTCGTTCGTTCGTTCGTTCGTTTCCGTTCTCTCCTTTTTGTCCCCTTTCTTTCGTGGATCCCTCCTCGTATTTTTACGATGAAAAAACTTAATTTTGCATGCGTTTTCAAGTTTGCAAGAGTTAAAAAAGAAAATAAAAAAGAGCTACGTCGGAATCGTTTCGTTTTTCGTAAAATATTCGAATTTTGTTTTTTTTAATGAGGTAGTGGAAGGAGAAGGAGGATGGGCGGGGAAAGAACGCGGGGTCAAGGGGAAGGAGAGAAAAACGGGAAAGAAGAAAAAAAGAAAAAAGAAAAAGTAAGAAAACGCGTATGTATTTAAATGAAAATCGTCCGTACGACATGGCACTTACCGTAAATGCTGTACATATGTACTCACTTATTTACTTACTTACTTACTTACTTACTTACTTTACATGTATCGCATTTATGTACGTTTCAAGATACGAGAACAATAATGTATAAGCTTTTAAAGTTTAATCCACTTTTAAAAGTGATCATTTACCGACGACATTTCCACCGAACATTCCTTATATTTCTCTCTCTCTCTCTCTCTCTCTCTCTCTCTTTCTTTGTCTCTCTCGTTCTCTATCATCCCACCCCATTTCGCTCTCAACCTGTCCATCAGGATTCTCCGGTAGACGGGGGGAGGAGGGGGAAAAAACGTTTGGTAAGCATTTAAGAAGCAATTCGTTAACTTCCTACTCTTACTCCAGGAGCAAAAAAATTCTATCGGGTATAATTCTTTTTTTGTCCGACCCCCCCCCCCACCCCCCTCCGTACATATGTATTTACCAGAATTAATGTCCTTCCTCTCATCACCACCCTCCCATAGATACGTCGTACACCAACGGCATACAATCGATGAAATAATAATCGTATCTCGCGTAAGGCACATTATTATTCCGTTCGTTTGAAACGTTCCAATGGGGGGTTAGGGAGAGAGAGATGGGGGAAATTCGCGTTTCGATTAGAAAATTAAATGTGGAAATATAAATTACACGGATAATACTACGGCGAAAGCGTGTAGCTTTGCTGCGACAAGTGGGTGACGTTGAATATTAATAGACGGACAAAGAAACTCCCGAGAGAAGAGACGTTACATGACTACATATATATATATATATATATATATATATATATACATATATATATATATATACATATATATACATAACATAGAAATTCATTTCTGTTGATATGATTTCGACGAATAACATAACTCGTGACAATTTCGTTCTCGTTTATAAAATCGTTTCTGACGAATAATAATGCAATTTAAATTATATACGCGCGTATGTATGTATATGTACTTATGTACGTATGTATTTACGTATATACATATAAATAATATTTTTACGTTTAAATCGTCGATTTTCCGTGCGGATACTCAGAAATAACGTTTGATGAACGAGAAACGTAATAAGCGTTTTGATAAATTTATCGATCGTAAATAATGTAAAAACTATTTATATATATTTGCGACGCGAAGTAAAGATTCGTCAGTACGAACAATTTTGAACTTTTATTTCTTTTCCTAATTTCTAAACATAATAATAATAATGATTTTTATCGAACCAGAAATATCCTCTCTCTATGTCTCTCTCTCAAGCTCTCAATCTTGTTTTATATCCTCTTTCTCAATTTTACGTTTATACTACTTCCCTCTTTCTATCACTCTGTCTTTCTCGAAGAGAAAAAAAAGAAAAATACAATCATCGTAGCGTTCGTTACCGTTTCGATGATATCATGATATGTACATAAATACATAAATACATAAATACATACATACATAAATAAATACATACATAATCGATAAGGTCAATCAAATTGGCAGTATCCTCTTATGAGATTCGCGCGGGGTTCTCTTTAGATACGATCGGAAAAAATGTAATTGGCGTTACGCCATCGAGGGTTTTCTTGACGCCGTTCCAATAGCGAATTTTGTTATATCGTTCCATACGCCATATCCTCGACGGACCAACAAGGTCTTTCGAATATATATATATATATATATATATATATATATATATATATATATATATATATGTATGTATATATGTATGTATGTATGTAATATATATGAAAGTGGTGATACATCGGTTGTTAAGATGACGAGAAAACAGGGAGAAGATACGAACGGACGGGGAGGAGGAGGAGAAGGAGGAGGAGGAGGAGGAGGAGGGGCGCGGCGAGACTTGAACGAAAAAAAAAAGAAAAAGAATGAAAAGGGTGGCGGGATGGAAACACAGAAAAAGTTAATTAATCGGAGAAAAAAGGAATGAATCTCAAATAAACTTACGTCGCAGAATGCAGCAGGGCTGCTAGAAATTGCAGCAGAACTAATCCACCACACCACATTGCGATAATCTGAAATCAGAAAAATAATTTCCTTCATTTTAATAAATCTTCTCGTCGCAATCTTTTGTTTTGCTTTTTTTTTTTGTAATAATCGTTCAAGAATTTTTCTCTTCTCTTTTTTCTTTTGTGCCCGATTTTTGGAAGACAACAGCGCGAAATACGTTTTAACGTATTTGCATTATCACGTAATCGTTAACAATGATCATTGACAATAAGTAATCAGACGCGCGTTGGATTATCATTGAATCGTTTTTTTAATTTACGTAATAATTGTATCCTATTATATCGTAAAATTAATCTGATGATCGGTAATAATAAAAGTTTCTTATGGAAAGAGTATTTCTCTCTCTCTCTCTCTCTCTATATATATATATATATATATATATATATATATATATATATATATATATATTCTTTTTTAGAATATATATATATGATGTATATATATGATGTGTGTATGTATATATATATTGTTTTTTAGAATATATATATATATATATATATATATATGTATATATATATATCCTTTTTTTCTTTCTTGTTCACCCTTTGCCCTTTTACCATTCGCGAGACGGACGCCAATAAAGATTCGCCAACGAAATTCTTGAATTTAATTTTTTTATGACACCCGTCCAGCAGCGGCTTAAAAGAACCGTCCGTCTTCTTCCTCCGTGACTTTCTGACGTGTTTTAAAGCGGTTACGTACATCATATACATATACATATATATATATATACATACATATATATATATACGACGTCGTACTACTCACAGAAACACCTGACAAATCGGACGATAGAAATATCGTCGTCAGTAACGACACACCCGCCTCGCCCCACCCCCCCTCTCCCCTCACCTCCCCATCTATCTAACAAATGCAAGCACGTGAGCGCAATTACTTATAACTGCCAAGAAAATAGCATTTATCGAAGAGTATTCCGAGGGAAGTTATCGAGGGAGACTTTAAAAAAAAAAAAAATAATAAAAAGAAGGGAAAAGAAAAAAGGAAAAAAAAATTCTGAATTCTTAACGACAAATATTTCCCCGTGAGACCTCCTTGGGTGTCGGTAAATTGTTATCGCGAAAAAAAAAGATTGATAATTAAATGCTAAGAAAAAATATATGACAGCGCCATGGCTGATAAAAGTGGTTGATGAGAAAGAAGAAAAAGAAGAAGACAAATGTTTCCGCGTTGACCTCTTCGAGTGTCGGTAAATAGTTATCGCAAAAAAAAAATAAGATTGATAATTAATTGCAAAGAAAAAAATATAACAACGGCATGATTGAAGAAGAAGAAGAAGAAGAAGAAGAAGAAAGAAAGAAAGAAAAAAGAAACGGAACTTCTTGTCGTGAGAATGAAGAAGAAAGGGGTGGCGGGTATTACTATTAGCGATGAAAATTTTGTGACGATTGGGCTCGATACGAAACGGGAACGGAACGGAACGGAACTGAACAGAACGGAACTGAACGGAACGGAACTGAACGGAACGGAACGGAACGGAACGGAAAGAAACGAAACGAACGTTGCAGACGTGGCGGATATGATTCAATTGGCTAATAGAAACAGGCGTGCCTTTATCCCCCTTGATAACAGTCATTCGCTAACGAAAGTCTATTGGCCGATATTACGTTATTTCCGTTTGACATGGTACATACATTCCTCTGAGAACTCGAATCTCTCGTCGCATCGCACCTCGGCATTTTCTCTTTCCCCCTAACCCCCACCCCCATCGCCCTTCATTTTCCTTTTCACCTACGATTCGTATTGTCGCTTTAATTCAAAATAAAAGAAAGGAAAGAAAACAAAATAACAATATCGGACAACGTTCGCGATATCCGTAAAGACGTACGAAACGTGAAAACTATTTGAGCTGGTATACGTGCCAAAACTTTCAACGAGAAACCAATACATGTATATACGTACATACATACATACATCATATATATATATATAAAACTATAACTTTCCTTTAAACTATCACGTATTAGATATTTGCGGGCAGTTTATTTCTAATAAAAATTATCAAAAATTGTTATTAAAACATCCGACAAGTTTTCAAACTATTTCAATTTATATATATATACACATATATGTATGTGTGTATGTATGTATTTATTTATAACATCTATGTTAAAGTGATTTAATAAGATCGTTAAACGATCTCTCATATCGTTCCTCAAATTCGTTGTTATAAAGTAAGATTGAGCAATATCGATCATGAGATCAAATTTTAAGATAATTATTTCGTTGTATCATCTCTCTCTCTTTCTCTCTC
Source organism: Dolichovespula media (assembly GCA_911387685.1). Lineage (NCBI taxonomy): Eukaryota > Metazoa > Arthropoda > Insecta > Hymenoptera > Vespidae > Dolichovespula > Dolichovespula media. The sequence goes on from OU426860.1 coordinate 3,356,981, forward strand.
TCTCTCTCTCTCTCTCTCTCTCTTTCTATTATAAAAAAGTCAACACTTTCAGTACAATTATTATTCCATTAATAATACGCTCTTTTTATACCTTTTTCTTTCTTTATTTTTCTTTTTTGATCCTTCTTCAATACAAGCACCATTCAGTTAACCTATTTCCATTTTTTTGTTCTTTTTTCTTTCTTTATTTTCCGTTTTTTTTCTTTCTTGTTCCTTTCCTTCTCCGTTGAACACGATGATTAAAGTAATCCGATCTTCTCTCTCTCTCTCTCTCTCTCTCTCTCTCCCTCTATCTATCTATCTCTATTCATCTATCTATCTATCTATCTATCTATCTATCTTTCTGATAAAGGCACGAGTAGGAATATAAACGAAATGATAAAATCACGATGAAACGCCTAATCCCGAAACGAAAGATTCTTGAAAGATTACGCGCGCAGTACTCGAGAAGAAAACGTAGCTCGACGATATATCGAGTATTTAATTAGTATGTATCCTAGATGTGAATGTGCAGAATGCATCATTGTGCTTGTAGAAAATTTTGAAGACGTCAACTACGACTACGATTATGATGACGACGACGATTACGACAACGACTTTGATTAAGATTACGACTATGACGACGATGACGATAACAACGACCGTGACTACGATTGCGATTAAGACTACAAAGACGATGATGACAATGACCGTAACGACGATTACGAGTACAACGATGACGAGGACGATGACGACGAAGACGACGTTGACGACGTTGACGACATATTATTCTGTATAGAGCTTCGTTAAAGTTTACAAGTATAAAATCACGGTAGCAATATCCGAGTGGCTCCATAAAAACCCGTCCGCTTAAGGATTCCGTCTCGTATGTCTAGTACGACCATCGTTTATTTTCACGACCAACCATCAACCACCGACCACCGACCACCAACCACCGACCACGTTTCCTCGTAAACTTTCATGAAGCGTCGAGTTGAGTTGAGTTGAGACGAGACAAGTCTAGTCGAGTTAAACGCGCACGAGAAAAAGTAAGGTGGGAAGAGGGGATGAGAGGGGGTGAAAGGGGACGTGGTCGGGAAGGCAAAAAAGGGAAGAAGGGCTGGGGGGAAAGAAGAATATAGAAGAAAAAATTATAATTCGCTTAACGAGCTAGAGCGCTCTGTCCACCGTCCTTTGGAGTTTCGAAGACGTTTAACGACGGAGTTTCCATCCCCCCCCTCCTCCTGCCCTCACCACCGCCATACCCCCTTCAAACCCCGAACGGTGAAAATGAGAAAACCGAAAGGGTAAAGAGAAACGTATTAATTTCTTGCGACAAACGAGGGAACGTTCAAAATGGTATAACCATAGCCCCCGCTGAAAGTAAAAGAGAGAGAGAGAGAGAGAGAGAGAGAGAGAGAGAGAGAGAGAGAGGGAAAGAGAAAGGGGGCGGCGGGTCTCTCTCGCGAATGTTAAAACGATCAAAAAAAAGTTGAGAATAAAACTTTGGAGATCTTAAGATTCGATAACGAGGATGATGAAGGTAAAGGGGTAAAGCGAACTCTTAATTGTGAAAACTCGTGAAATTTGAGGAGGGAACGTCTAGTCTTTTTTCTTTTTTTTTCGTTTTCTCTCTACCAACAAATTTGTTTCTTTTTACCACCACCCCCTTCCCCTGCCCCTCTTCTCCTCCCTCTACGCACTCTCGTAATATTATCTTCGACGATCACTTTAATGAATCATTCACGCAAACGATCAAATATCTCCTTTGTTATCTTCCTTCTCTCTTTTTTTTCTCTTCTTTCTTTCCTTTTCTTGTTCTCTCTTATTTTCTCTATCTTTTTTTTTTTTTACCCATTCTACTCCCGCGGCGATTGAAATAGAATTAAGTACGAGCGTGATAAGGATATCACTTATATAATAACTCGAAGGCCGCGCGAACGTTACGTTTTAAAGTGGGAATAAAAGAATATATCCTGTATTTTATTTTTTCACATATTCTTTTTTTTTTAACATGCGTCGAAATTTGAAAGAAGAAACAAAGAAAGGGATTAAAAAGATCAGAAAAAAAGAAAAGAAAATAAAAAGGAATCGTACAACTTTTGATAAAAACTATTCCTCGAGGCCTCTCTCTCTCTCTCTTTTTCTCTGACGTAATTAATATCTTTCTTTTCCTTTTTTTTACGATTTTAAGGCGAACGCGAATGAAAAGAGAGAAAAAAAGAGAGAGAGAGAGAGAGAGAGAGAAAAAGATCGACCCCCAGGGAAGTAATATTATTAGAGAGAAAAGGCGGTTGTGGATGGGGAAGGAGAGGGAAGGGAGAGGAGGTTGGAGGAAAAAAGGGAAAAGAAAAAGAAAAGAAAAAAAGAAAGAAAAAGGGTGGAAAACGCTTGGACGATGAAAAGATTAATGCGAAGGAGTAGGAACTATGAGATTTTCCGATACGTTATCTCAGAAAATTATTTCAACGACGCATTCTTTCCATCTTGTATGCTCGATTCTCGTGAGCGAGTACGCTAATTCTATTTTAGAAACGAGAAAGAAGCGGAGTCGAGACGCTTTATGCCAACTCCGCCGTGTAGAAATTTTGTTTTATTATGGATATATATATATATATATATATATATATATATATATATATATATAGAGAGAGAGAGAGAGAGAGAGAGAGAGAGAGAGTACGTCGTGTCTCAGTCGTTTTTCACCGAACAAATCGTCGAAAATCTGATTTTTCCCAAGGAATGAAATAACGGAATTCGGGAAAGCGATTTCCTTTCCTTTCCTTTCCTTTCTCCATTCCTTTTTCCACTTTTATATGGATTCGTTTTACGAATATATCTTTAGTGACTCGATAAATTTTATATACACACACAAACACACACACATATATATATATATATGTTCGCTCTCTATCTATCTCTCTCTTTTGCTCTCTTTTTCTTTCTCTCTCTCTCTGTCTCTCTCTCTTTTTCCTTTTTATTCCTTCTTCTTCCGCTTCCTCTTTATTTATTTATCCACTCCAAACGAATTGAACGACGACAAATCCTTTCTCTCGCATAGAGTACGAATAAACAAAGGAATTTTCATCGCTTCGATGGAAGAGTCGAAACGAAAAAAAAAAAGAAAAGAAAAAAAGAACAGGGGAAAAAAAAGGAAGATGAAAACTACGAAAAGAGTACAAGTGAAGAAACTAAAGCGCAGACGCGCTTAATACGATTGAACGATTTACCTAATGAATTAACCGTCTACGCGGATTAACTCGTTCTCAAACGGGATTTTTTATTTTTTTTTCTTTTCTCTTCCCCCCCACCCCCAATCCTCCCCCTCCCCCCAATCCTCCCCCGCCTCCACCTCTCGCGAACTTTTCTTCCTTCCTTTTCCTACGCGGATAGAATACTCGTCGACTTAATCGAAGGGATCGTTGGGAAAAGATGAGAGAGAGAGAGAGAGAGAGAGAGGGAGAGAAAGAGAGAGGGAGAGAAGGAGAGAGAGAGAGAGAGGGAGAGAGAGAGAGAGAGGGAGAGAGAGAGAAAAGCTCGGTCAATTGGGACGGTACGAACGTTTCTATGCGACAATTTCGAATCCAAGAGAACCGAGAGAAACGATGATCGTACTTACAAAGAGAGATATCCATTATTTAATACAAAATATCTCACTTGTCCGTAGCAATTGATAAAGGATTATATACTGATTGATAGCTACTGACTTACTGACTGACTAACTAACTGACTATCTGATTGACTGACTAACTGACTCACTAACTGACTGACTCACTGACTGACTGACTGACTGACTGACTGACTGACTGACTGCTCGAAACTACAACAATACTTCTTTACAATTCCCCCCTCCCCTTGCCACTTCCCCTTTTCCCTTCCCGTCCTATCTCGGTTTACCCTCAACCTTTATCCCCTACTGCACAAATCCACATACATACATGCATACACGCACGCGCGCGCATCAACCATATTTCGATATTATATTTTTTTTGCGATAAAACCGAGGTAGAGATCGAACGTTATAAACACGGTTCGTGACAGACCACTCTCCGACTGTTGGATAGTTGGGTGATATCTTTTTCTTTTTTTTTTTTTTTTGTAGGAAAAAACTATTCCCTCGACAATCGAGATTATCTCTATCGGTAATTAATACGATCGAATTCGAGTTGGTGAAAACGCACGAACTTCGCGAGGATCGTAATCGTACGTTAAAATCTACTCGTCGTTAAATTAGTCGTCTACGAGGGGAGTCGATGGGCGGATGAGGGGGATGAATTTAAAAAAAGAAAAAGAGAAACATAAAAAAAGAAAGAAATGTGAAGAAAAAAATAAATCTCGAGAAGAGCAAGTGTTTCCTTTTTGAGGAAGAAAATTTTCGACGAACGAAAGAAGAAGCGAAACGTTATTAATGATGTGTGGGTATATGTTTATACATATATATCGTATATACGTCTGTGATTACAATAGCGACATGTAAGGTAATAGATTTATGGAGGCATTATTTCTAATAATCGATCTTCAAACAGGAGATTAATATGAAGGGACAAACTTTGTTCGATACGTGTACTCAGCTTAGTCCGATTTATCCGGCTGGCATAGACTTTCGACGTCGAATATTTTCTTGGTATATAAAAACGTTCCAGACCAAACACGGTGCAAAGAAGAATCGAGTTTGACACACTCCATGAGGAAGATTATACGCGATGAAGAAGGAAGAAAAAGAAAAAGACGAGGAAGATATAAAGGAGAAAAGGAGAGAGAAAGAGAGAGAGAGAGAGAGACGCGATCTCGATTTAACAACGAAGAAAGAGTGATGCGTCGAAGCTTGTCTTTTTTCGTCGATAGGATCAACGAAATATGACAGCTTGTAAAGTGGCAAAAAAGGGATTGGGTCAGGATAGAAAAGAAAAATTATACAAAAATTCGAACGAACGTTGAGAAGAAGGAAGGAAGCAATGGAAAGGCTGGGGAATGGAGGAGAAGGAGAGGAAAGATAGGGGAGGAATGAGGAGGAGGTAGGAGGACGGAACTGGACGGAGGAGGAAAGAAGAGGAAGAAGGAGGAGGAGTGAGGACGAGGATGAAGGACGAGAAGGGGAGAGGATAGAGAGGAGGGAGGAGGAGAAAGGAGGAGGAGGAGGGATGAGGAGGAGAAAGGAGAGAGACGGGAGAGGAAGGATAAGGAGGAAGGAGGAGGAGAAAGGAGAATGGAGGAAGAAGAAGAAAGAGGAGAGAGGAGGAGGAGCAGGGAGGATGAAGAGGAAGGAGAAGGAGGAATGAGGAGGAAGGAAAAAGAGGAAGTGGAGGAGATGAAAGGGAGAGGAACGGGGGAGAGAAGAGAGGGTAGAGTGGGAGGAATGGGAAGAGGGTGGAATGGGGTAGAAGGAGAAAGTAGGTGAGGAAAGAAAAGTAGGAGGGGTAGTGAGTGGGATAAGTGGGTAGAGGTTGGGGTTGACGAGTGGGTGACGAGTGAGAGGTGACAGGATAAGCGAGCAGGTGTGCGAGTAGGTAAGCGAGAGGTTGGACGAGAGGATGGGAGAGTGGACGAGCAGGTAGGCGGTCGGCAAGGAAGGTGGGAGGGTGGGCTAGTGGTTAGGCCATTGGGTGGGCTAGAGGGTGGGTGGGTGGGCGAGTGGTTGAAGATAAGAAGGTAGGTGTAAGTGGGTGGGTGAAAGTGAGTGAGGGTACGTGGGTGGATGTCAGTATGTGAGGGTAAGTGGTTAGGGATAGATGGTTGGGGGTAGGGGGTGCGGGGTAAGTGGGAGGGGGTAGGTGATAGGAGGTAGGTAGGTGGAAGTAGGTGGGTGGGTGTAGGTGGTTGGGGTAGGTAGGTGGGTGTAGATAGTTGGAGTAGGTGGGTGGGTGTAGGTGGTTGGGGTAGGAGGGTGGGTGTAGGTGGTTGGGGTAGGTGGGTGGGTGTAGGTGGTTGGGGTAGGTGGGTGGGTGTAGGTGGTTGGGGTAGATGGGTGGGTGTAGGTGGTTGGGGTAGATGAGTGGGTGTAGGTGGTTGGGGAAGGTGGGTGGGTGCAGGTGGGTGGGGTAGGTGGGTGGGTGTAGGTGGGTGGGGTAGGGGGGTGGGTGTAGGGGCATGGGGTAGGTGGGTGGGTGTAGGTGGTTGGGGTAGGTGGTTGGGGTAGGTGGTTGGGGTAGGTGGTTGGGGTAGGTGATTGGTATAGGTGGTTGGGGTAGGTGGTTAGGGTAGGTGGTTGGGGTAGGTGGTTAGGGTAGGTGGGTGGGGTGGGTGGGTGGGGTAGGTGGTTGGGGTAGATGGTTGGGGTAGGTGGGTGGGGTAGGTGGGTGGGGTAGGTGGGTGGGGTAGGGGGGTGGGGTAGGTGGGTGGGGTAGGTGGGTGGGGTAGGTGGGTGGGGTAGGTGATTGGGATAGGTGGGTGGGTGTAGGTGGTTGGGGCAAGTGGGATGAGGTAAGTGGGTGAGTGTTAGCCGGTGGGGTAAGTGGGTGGGGGTTAGTCGGTTGGGTACGTAGGATGGGGTAAGTGGGGTGGGGTAAGTGGGTGGGGTTTAGTTGCTGGGGTAAGTGGGATGGGGTAAGTGGGTGGGGGTTAATCGGTGGGGTAAGTGGGGTGGGGTAAGTGGGATGAGGTAAGTGGGTGGGGGTTAGTGGGTGGGGTAAGTGGGTGGGGGTTAGTGGGTGGGGGTTAGTGGGTGGGGGTTAGTGGGTGGGGGTTAGTGGGTGGGGGTAAGTGGGTGGGGGTTAGTGGGTGGGGGTAAGTGGGATGGGGTAAGTGGGATGGGGTAAGTGGGATGGGGTAGGTGGGATGGGGTAGGTGGGATGGGGTAGGTGGGATGGGGTAGGTGGGATGGGGTAGGTGGGAGGGGGTAGGTGGGAGGGGGTAGGTGGGATGGGGTCGGTGGGATGGGGTAGGTGGGATGGGGTAGGTGGGATGGGGTAGGTGGGATGGGGTAGGTGGGATGGGGTAGGTGGGATGGGGTAGGTGGGATGGGGTAGGTGGGATGGGGTAGGTGGGATGGGGTAGGTGGGATGGGGTAGGTGGGATGGGGTAGGTGGGATGGGGTAAGTGGGATGGGGTAAGTGGGATGGGGTAAGTGGGATGGGGTAAGTGGGATGGGGTAAGTGGGTGGGAGAAAGGGGGTGGGGGAAAGTGGGAGGAAAAAGAGGGAGGGGTGGGGAAGGGGGAATAAAATATGAAACAAATAACAACAACAACGCCACCTCCTTTTGTATCTAGACATATATTTTCAATCAAAATCCCGGGCCCTGCGAGCCCCATATCACCATACTTCTGCTCCACTCTCTGTTAGCCTCCTCGTTTTCTCCCGGCCACACACGTCCACCAGAAAATAATCTCGGTAACGTCAATCAGCGCCACACGCGCGTACTTTCGATTATGTGGGGAAAGGAAAAAGAAAGAAGAGGAAAAAGAGAAAGAAAAAGAAAAAAAAGTCCCTTTATTCCATTACCAACGTCAATTTGTCGCGTTAAACGTCTGTCCGTCATCCGTAATTTCAACGCGTTCTTCTCTCTTTCTTTCTCTCTCGCTCTCTCTCGCTCTCTCGCTCTCTCTCGTTCTCGCTCTCTCGCTCTCTCTCGCTCTCTCGCTCTCTCTCGCTCTCTCGCTCTCTCGTTCTCTCTCGCTCTCTCGCTCTCTCGTTCTCTCTCGCTCTCGCTCTCTCTCTCGCTCTCTCGCTCGCTCTCTCTCGCTCTCTCGCTCGCTCTCTCTCGCTCTCTCGCTCGCTCGCTCTCTCTCGCTCTCTCGCTCGCTCTCTCTCGCTCTCTCGCTCGCTCTCTCGCTCGCTCTCTCTCGCTCTCTTGCTCGCTCTCTCGCTCGTTCTCTCTCAGTCTCTCGCTCGCTCTCTCTCTCTCTCTCTCTCTCTCTCTCTCTCTCTCTCTCTCTGTCCACCTTCCCAACCGTGTTTCACCGGGTTGAACGTCACAAAAACGATACCGCGCCGCGCGAAAACGTTATCTTCGCGACGACATCGACTAATTTCAAACGAAACTTCACAAACCCCCGTTGCACTTCGTTTCTCCCAACCACCCCCTTTACCCTGTCACTCGCTCCCCATTCGTCGGCCCGTCAGTTTTCCAAGATAGAACAGCCCCCCTTTCTCGTCCCCGTCCCCGTCACCGTCACCGTCACCGTCGTTTCTTCTTACATTTCTTTTATTCCTTCGTTTATTCTTTCGATCGTATCGACAAAAGGAGATGTACGCTAGGAAGGAAAAAATTAACGATGGGAGGGCTTCCGGATCAAAGAGAGAAAAAGATCGGGGATAAGGGACTCAGAAAGGGACGCCAGGAGGGAGGGAGGGAAGATCGGAGGATCGGTGGATCGGTGGATCAAGGGGGATCGCGGGGAGGGAATTGGTACGAACCGGAATTCAATTAGCGAAACTCGAGAATTCGAGTTGACGTTGTGACCGGGGTAAACGCACTGCTTGCCGTTACGTTAAAAAGAAAATTTTTTTCTTGAATCAAATCATAACGGTTGACTGGAGTCGAATAATAGACGTTTAAAAAAATGACTGACATCAGGTACGAACTTGTGTTTGTAGAAAAGGGAGAGAGAGAGAGAAAGAGAAAAAGATAGAAAGAAAGAACTTGAGCTGTTTTTTCTTCCTTTTTTTTTCTCTCTTTTCCTTTCTCTTTTTTAGTTATAAATCGTTAAGCATACTCGTTAAATGGTCGAGCAATCCAAAAAAAATAGAAGAAGGAAAGAGGAAACGGAAAAAAAAAATAAAAAGAGAAAAGAAGATAAAAAATGCGAAATTATTGAATGACATAATTATGTGGCGCTACGGAAAGTTTTTTTATTTCAACGTTAACGTCTACGTTAAGAGAAAATAATCATCACGGAATATTTCTAATTCTGATATGTGAAAGATATAATCGAGTTACGTGATGCCCTCAGTCCATCCCATTCTCCACCACCAATATTAAATCCGACGTAATCGTATGAAATAAAGGTAAAAAAGCGTAACGCAACTACTATCCTAATTTCATATTTAGTGTATACGTGTACGTACGTACGTATTATGTACGTGTAAAAATTACTTATGTATTTATTCGTAGATAAAAATCATGTATGTATTTATGCACGTACGTATCTCTTGTAATTATCGTGGAAAAGATATTTCTAACGAAAATTTTTAAGATGAAAAAATTGAAAAGAGGAAGAAAATAAAACGGAAAAGGAAGAGGAACAAGAAATAGATACAAAAAAATATCGCACAATTTTAACGTCCTCCTATATATCGTTATAATCATAGATTTCACAATTTTTAACACTATTTTCGTGATTTCGTCCCACCTGTCGAATAATCGGTGCCAAGACTGGTCTCTTTCTCTCTCTCTCTCTCTCTCTTTCAATCTTTCTCTCTCTTTATCTATCTTTCTCTCTTTTTCACTGTCATACCTCCTACTTGGAAGGAAAATTCGTTTTTTATTAAGCGACAAACATGATCGACATTTTTCACGCGAGACGAATTCTTATCGTTAGATATCGTTAGATACCCGCGCACCAAATTTCGTCGCAAGATTAACGAATGCTACTGAATGAACTATTAAAAAACGAGAAGAAAGATAGCGGAGATAGAATTTATATTTCTAAAAATAATTTTTCGAATCCTCCCTTTCTCTCTCCATCTCTTTCTTACTTTCTCTGTCACTTTTTCTCTCTTTCACTCACTTTTTCTTTCTCTCACTTTTTCTCTCTTTCTCTCATTTTTTCTCTCTCACTCATTTTTTCTCTCTCTTTCTCTCACTTTTTCTCTCTCACTCATTTTTTCTCTCTCTCACTCATTTTTTCTCTCTCTTTCTCTCACTTTTTCTCTCTCACTCACTTTTTCTCTCTCACTCACTTTTTCTCTCGATCTCACTTTTTCTCTCTCTCTCACTCACTTTTTCTCTCTCTCTCACTTTTTCTCTCGATCTCTCGTTCTCTCTCTCGCACCGCTTCGCCGAACAAGAATACATCCGGCAACGAATAACGAAAGCCCTCAGAGCGAACGACACTCCCTGAATCAAACTTTTCACCTCGTGGCACTGATCGGAATTCAGAGAGGTATGCGAAAGTGAGTGAGAGAGAGAGAGAGAGAGAGAGAGATCGATTGAGAAAGAGAGAGTGAGTGAGAGAGAGCGAGTGAATGAGAGAGAGAGAGTGAGTGAGTGAGAGAAAGAGAGTGAGAGATAGAACGTGTGTGCATGTGTCTGTGTTTGTTGAGGCAGAGAGAGAGAGATGCAAAGAGAAAGAGGCCGCAAGCACCACCACACTGTCACTGGTATTGCTCCTACTTCTGCTGCTGATACTGCTACCACTATTATTCCTACCTCTACAACTGATGCAGCTATTGCTGCTGCTACTTGCTACTGCTGCTGATCTGCTACTAACTGTTACTGTTACTGCTACCGCTCCTAGGTAATTGTACTTTCATCACGGAGATAGGGCAAGAATCCGAAGGCATTTTTTTTTTCGTTCGTAAACGTCACACTTTCGTCCGCCACGGATTTTCATCTTTCTCCTATAACTTTTCTTTCTTTTCTTTTGCATTTTTTTCTTCTTGTCTTTTTCCCCCCTTCTTTTCTTTTTTTTTCTTCTTTTCATTTTTTTTCCTGCTTTTCGTTTTCTTTTCTTTTTTTTTTCGTTATGCACTTTCCCCCTTTTTTGTCTCTCACCCATTTATAATATATCATCTACGTTTTTATTTCTATCTGTCTATCTGTCTCTTTCGATCTCTCTTTCTGTCTATCTATCTTTCTATTTTTTTCCTACCCTCTGTACACAGAACACATGTAGACGACCCGCACGGATATGTATTTACCTATATATACCTATCTACATCTCCCGCGCTCTATTCTGACATCTTCACTCCGATCGAAAAGATTTCGTCGTTAATATATTTTCTTGGTAAGATCGAAACGAATCCGTTGGGATCGAAAGGAGCGAAAAAAAGTAGGAAAAAGAGAGGCGGTTTAAGGAGAGAGCCAAGGTTCGTTCGATAGTCCGATAGGAAGGAAGGGCAATGGAATTTTGTGGAATCTATGAAACTCGCTGTTACCCTGGTAGCCGAGCCCAGAGGGTGATAGAGGGTTGCCCGGAGGCCTGAACCACTCTTGAAGCGGGACGGACGACAAAGAAAATGCATCGTAGAGGTATGAAAAGGGATGGAGAAAGGATGAAATGGAGAGATGAGAACGAATAGTTGTAGTAATAGTGGTAGTGGTAGTGGTAGTGACAGTGGTTGTAGTAGAGAGGTATTTGTAGCAGCAGCAGCAGCAGTGAAGTAGAAGTAGTAATAGAAGTAATAGTAATAGTAGTGGTAATTGTAGTAGAGTAGAAGTGCCAGTGACAAAGGGAAGTATTCGATGAGAAGTATAAAATCGATGGTATGATCGAAATAAAATTGTTATTTGATTGTCCTACCTGAAGATCTGTGTTGTCTTGAACAGTCTTCTATCGATGCGATACTGGCAAGTCGCCGTCCGATGTACTACTGAAGTTCCAGTCGCTTCGCCGGAGAGGATCCTACCTCGGGAGGTTCGTCGCCTGGACTGCCGTTGAGGAGCCCACAGGCACTCGCTTCCACTACCTGGTTGCTGGCGCGCTATTGATCCCGGCCCAGACACCACCGACCCACGCAGACGCTCAGCGTTACCGCGTCGCTTTAGCAACGTGACGTCATTCACCACCCCGTATCTCTCCACACCAGATTTTCCACATCCTCCTCCTCCACCACCTCCTCGGCCTCCATCACTTCCTCCTCGTCCTCCTCTTCCACCTGCTCTTCTACCTACATCTCTACCTCCTCCTGCACCTCCACCTCCTCCTGCACCTCCATCTCCACCTCCACCTCCACCTCCACCGCCAACCCCTGCTTCTCTTTCTCTTTCTCTTCTTTCTCCATCTCCTTCTATTCCAGCTTCTCTTCCACGTCCTACTCTTCCTGGTCTCCCTTTGGCTTCACCGTCACTATCACCTCTTCAACCTTCCCTGTCACGAGCCGCTGCTAACCGTCCACCTCTATATCGGAAGAGAGAGAAAAAGAGAAAGAGAAAGAGAGATAAAGAGAAGGAGTGAGAGAGAAAGAGAGAGAGAGAGGAGATAAAGAGAGGGAGTGAGAGAGAGAGAGAGAGCAAGCGAGCGAGCCTTTTACTTACGGATCCTACAATCCTCTCCGGTGCACCCGTTCCACCAATAACCACCTTTTCCCGTAGCTGACCAGAGAGTGAGGGAGTACGAGAGAAAAAAAGAGAAAGAAAGAAAGAGGAAAAAGATAAAAGAGAGAAAGAGAAAGACTGAGGAAAAGATGCTAGGGGGTGCCCTCGCTACCGCTCTCCTACGAGGATCCTCACGCAGGAGAAAACTTTGGTCTCTTGGGTCAAATGGCTCACAACTGCGTCTAGGCTTTGATAAAGGGAACGGCTGAAGTGGGATTTTTATTATACCGTACGGAACTTTTGTCGTCGGGCATAGGGACCATCAGAGGAAAAAAAAAGAAGGAGTCAGAAAGAACCGGATAGGAAAGATACGGAAAATATCGCGAAGAATTACCATTGGGATTTAACGCGCGTCGTGGCCGCGACGCGTGATGAAATTGCCGTCGGACGGTGTTACAGGACTGTGTGCAAGTGTCAGTGAGGAAGGGGGTGAGAAGGAACGGGGGGGTTTCTTTCTCTCTCTATCTCTTTTTACGCGCACGAATAAGATTATTAGTTACTTTTATTTGCGATTCGTTTTTTCCTCCTCCAAGATTCCAGAGAGATAAATTATTTTGAAGAGTCAAACATGTACTGCATATATATATATATATATATATATATATATATATATATATACCTAGTATATACCCAATTGTATCCTTCTCGAATGATTTTTTTTACGATCGTGTTCTCTTAACCGCCGCCTCTCATCGTCTTCTGCTCTCCGCCTTTCTTTCTTCTTCTTGTCTTCTTCTTCTTCTTGAATTAACGTTAGGTAGAAAAAGAGAAAAAAAATGAAGAAACAAGAAAGATCTCGTGACATTTTTTATGAAACATGGACTGTTGAATGCGGTTAGGTCAGATTTCAATTTAAATCCATCTGATGTAGATATATGATTCCCAAGGAGAGATGTAACTTTTGTTACACTTAAATATCTCATCAATCTTATGTCCGCGGAACTAAGCAACATGGGATCTCAGACGGGGGGAGAGGGGGTCTTCGACGTTAGTGGCTCTTGTTCGCTCTGCTCAGATTGGTCTCTATGTCGAAATATATATATATATATATATATATTTATATATTTATATATATATTTATTTATATATATATATATATTTATATATATATATATTTCGTAAAATGATCGTTGTATAGACCACGAGAAACGTTTCATATATTTATCAATTTTTCATTGGTGACCCCAGGGTATCTCAGGAGTTTGTTCGATCGGCATTGCATATCCTGTTGCAGAGTCGGCATGAATAATAGAAAGAAGGAAAAAAGAAAAAGAAATAAAAAGAAAAAGAAAAGAAACGAAAGAAGGAAAGAAAGATCCATCGTTATCAACTTTTAATCACGTTTTAACATAAAATAATAACTTCCCGTGATGGTGATGGCTGATGTTGGTGGTGGTGATGGTGTTGATGGTGATGGCTGATGTTGGTGTTGGTGATGGTGTTAATGGTGATGGCTGATGTTGGTGGTGGTGATGGTGTTGATGGTGATAGCTATGGCGATAGTAGCAATGGCAGTTTTATGGTTAATAGTTGTGACAGAGTCGATGGCGGTAGTTAGTCGAAGTGAAATGTTTCTTTGGCTTTTCGTTAAACTTCATGCGGCGAATGAATATTAAGACTTCAACGAGGATTCTCTCGTATAAAATAAATTCCCTTATATTCCTTTGCCGTTTCATTTTTCTTTTCTTTTTATTATTAGTATTTTTTGTTCACTTTTTACTTTTTACTTTTTACTTTTTCTCGCTATACCCAGTTATTTCCCCCGTTAACATTTATCACTATGCCAGACGTTAAGAAGAAAAAGAAGAAGAAGAAGAAGAAGAGGAGGAGGAGGAAGAGGAGGAGAAAGAGGTAAAGAAGAAGGAGGAGAAGGAAGAGGAAGAAGAAAAGGAAAGGGAAGCGAAGAATTCCTTTTCTTGAACTAAATTACATCTCGCATTATTATGAATTCTCTGATAGAGCTAAAATACAATGGGACGTAGATTGGAAAAATTGTGAAACATTCTGAGAACATTCAAAAGGAATGAACTGTATCTCGAATGAATTAATAAAGGAGACTTTGAAAACCCGTAAGATGGTGTAATTGCAAAATTTTCCTAACGAAATACCCTCAACGAACATAATACACGGATCGTTCAACGACGAACTAATTAATCTGATTATTAATAATCTGATTATTAATAAAGTTATTAACGACGAACGAAATTGATAAATATACCGAAATACGAGGCGTTCAACGAACCTATTCCCTAATCGTATTAAAACGATCTTCCCTTCCTTTTTTACTTTTTGTTATTATTATTATTATTTTTATCTTTCCCCTTCTCACGGTGAGATAACAAATAAAAAAAATTAAAAAATAGCACGATCGTGAGATCTCGCATTTATGCCGTATAAGATAAAAGCAAATTCATTGGCATGTTTTAAATAATAAATATATTAAAGCATTTTATCGAAAATCACGATAGGTATCAATATATCGTTTAGTTACCGAATAATTCAATTAATTGTTTATTACATTACTTTTTAGAATCACTCGCTTTATGATGTAAATTGTAATCAACGTTTTGATTCCATTTCAGTTTATAAAATGTAGTAACATTTTAATCTGCATTCGTAAACACTAGTCAATCGAACTATATTTCATTATATGAAAACATTTTTCAGGTTATAGAATTAATTAAAGTGCATTTTTCCCCGCAGAAAATATACGATCACATTTATCGTACACATGCATTTATGTATAACGGTATAAAGTATAAAAAAAATAAATTTTTAATAATTATCCTTTGACGATCATTACCGGATACGATAAATATTCCAATTCCATTGGATATTTCGCGGGTGCATAATAAAAATTAACGAAAGTATAATAGTTGTTGAATCAAAGTTGAAACTG